>JARHVA010004849.1:1037500-1170000 GCA_037957365.1 Torreya grandis | reverse complement strand
CATCTCACTACACTGGTTCATAGGCCAAAATAAAAATCATAATAGTAAAAAAACCTAGTCTATGGTGCAAGAGAACTACTATCGCCTAGAGCCTATCCATCTATCTACCTTACATGTGTCCCTATAGATGTTATGCCACTATTAGGTGTAGTAATTACAAAAATATTGGATGTAACCTACTCTGCTAAGTATGGTTTATATTATGGCACATTTCGAAGCCTAGTAATAACACGTCTCCCATAATATCCCATCTCCTCTACATTCATAACATAACTCATCACTGGGATAGTTTGAGGTGTCCCATAATTACTCCATTCTATGCTCATCTTCCTACCTATCTCAACACATTCTATTTAGTTGATACCAAGGTCAATTATGCCTATAATCCATCCCTTTCCTGGGTGATAGTAGCCCTACATCCTAATGCAAAGTCACTCTCCTGGGTGATGGTGGCTAGCTATGCCTAGAGACTATCTCTATCTTGGGTCGTCATAGCTAGTTGTCCCTACACTGTATCTCTCTCATGTGTCATGGATGTCAAATATCCCTATAGGGTACCTAATGATACTCTCACCTAATCTCTCTTTGAATTAACTAATTGTATATTGGGAGAATCCTCCTCCATCGGTACCTCTTCTTCTTCCTCCTCCATCTCTACATCATCAACCTACTACTATCCATCATCCCCTCTAACATCCATAACCTATCCTTCATCTCCCCCAACCATTGCAGGGTATTTTACCTACCACTAAGAAATATAATCAAGAGTCACCTTGACATCATCAACTATTGCATGAGATAGTATATCCTTGTATATTTGTTCTAACTCTACTAGATATGGTAGAGGCAATGGTGCATCTACATCTTAATATTTATATCTGGGGAATACTCTATGACACCTTGTACCAAGCCATACTATCACCTCATGCAATTAAAAGGGATCAACTCTATCTCATTCTCCCTCCTACCATATATATCCATTTGATACTTTGCAAAGAAAATATTTGTGTGCTCAACCCCTTCTATGATGGGAAACCTATGTATGGTCTCCAAATAACCTCCCCATCCACCAATGCATCCAATCATTACCAAAACCATGCCAAATATTGAACCTTCCCACCTACCCATGGTATCTCCATATCTGATCTCCACTGCATAAACCCTACTTTGAATTGGGCCTAGAACCATTTCATCCATGTTAATCCAACTGGTTGTAAGATAATAATATGTTCATCCAGCTAATAGTAGAGTAAGAAGCATACACTCATCTTGTATTGTCTATGTACTTAATAGCCTCATATATCTTGATAAACATGAACCAACAATGTTGGTACCCATTTAAAAATTGTTTGATCCTTGAGCATATCCAATAAAACACCTATCATAGCCCAACGAAATCTCTGACCACTAGAGTCAGGCAATGCATAATAGGTGATTGTTATCATCATCATAGTCATCAATCATTACCCTCAGTATCTATATGATAAAAATCATCAAATTATAATCCCCCACCATGCCAGTAGGATTCTACTATGTGCTCTCCATATAATAGATCCATTTATGCCTCTTGATCCTCACTATAAATAGGCTTCACCACTTGACCCTGTATGGGTAGCCTCAAAATCCTATGAATGTCCTCCAATAGAATGGTAAGCTCTCATGTCAACAACACAAATTTATTGGTAAAAGGTCCCATCTATTGATGAGGGCTACCACTATCCATGTCTCGAGGCATACGCTAATAATGTTTCATGTCACCCAAATCTACTTTCATCATATAGGCCCACTTATCCCTAGTCATATCTTTACATAGCTCCTTGAGAAACAACAACACATGATCTCACATCATCAACAATGCCCTTAATTTTAAGGTTAGATAAACAATTTAGTTTAACCTACACTTTCAAAAACCCCATACACATTTCACCTACACTACCCTAGTTGTTACACTGAAGCACTTACCTACATTCATCACTTATGCATACCACCAAAATTATTTAATTACCCTTAAGTTCTTTTTGCATGCCAACACCCTTAGCTATTCTAAACTATAACTATTTTTCCTTATCCAAACTATGACTTATACCCTTTCTATTTTAGCTTAACCACCTACTGAGCCAACCCAATCCATTACACATTATCATACAAGCATTTTCAAACCATTTTAACACATTTTATACATTTTTTAAGCCCCCCACCCTTTACCCTAGAACCAATATTAGTTGACCTTCAACCAACACTTGTTCTTTATTGGATTGATGTTAGTCAACCCTTAACCAACACCAATTCCATGTTATGGCCCAATGTCGGTCCAATCTTGAATGACAATGGCTCTTATCAACAGATGTTAGTCAACGTCAATTGACATCGATCACTATGTACTAGGGTTGAATCCCAAAACCCCTCAAAAAAATAAACCACCCTAATGTACACCTTATCCTCTACCTTCTTTACCACCTAAATTTAACTAAAACATTTAATTCCCCCTTATTCTCCCCATAAATTTTATCTACCTAACTAATGCCCAAAATGTAAAGCAAAATTCAAAAACAAAACACGTAACATGCCTACGTCATCTTGTGACTACCATCATGGTGGTACCCACTACCCAACCACCACTTTCCCTCCTCCTTGTGTCCATCCTCTAGCTCATTACATCTTTAGTATCCTTGATAAAACTTGGTACCCACAACTTTCCCACTTGGTGCCCTATCCATCAATATCCCACTACCATTTGCTTACAATCCAAATAACTCTCACTCTCAACTAGTCCATAAAAAAGTTTATCCATTCAATGTCACTCTTTCTAAAAGACAAAAGGAAATAATAATAATAAAAGTAAATTATTTTTACCTTTTCAATCATTGACCCCTTTTCTAGGGTTTGGTCAATGACCGATGTTGGTTACCCCTAAGGTTGGGATGGCTAACATCAGTCCATCCTACTTTATCATGATTGATATCAATCATTAAGATTAGGGTTTAACCCTTAGCTCCACCCCCAACCTTATCACTCTTTCACCCCATAAAGGATCACTTTCCAAACATAGGCCCACCCATCATAGCTTACCTTTGGTCCCTCTTAACAACTATTCACATACTTTTTGTGACATCTTTAACTTGGTCACATTGACTACTTATGCTACCTTACCATGATCCACAATGTTACACACATGTATGACTTTTGTGCAAAACCCTTTCAATGCCTTAGAATATTCCCACTTATACTTTTGACACCTATAACCCATTTCATCTTCTGAGGATCACCTTATTTTTGGTTCTCTATGAACATAGATACCTTCACATGAAGATCTACATTTATAAGTGTACCCATATCAGCTACACCTAATGTTATGGCCTGGTTCACTTATCACATGCCCTCCTATGTGATGCCTTGTTTTCTAATTTGTTCAACCATGGTAGCATCATCTAGGTGAACTTTATACCATTGCATTTTGTGTAACCTTTTGTACTTCCACACCTAGCCACCCCAAACACTTTTTCACTCACTTACCCACTTGTCAAAATTGAATCTAACTTCATTTTCACCTCATCACTTCCTAGTTTTAGTGGGAAAACCTCTTCCCATACTTGGGGAATCTAACCTTCCATTGCACTATTCATTTTTGTCTTGTATCTTATTGATGAAACCTATACAATAAAAAGGGGCAAAATGCAGACACTAGGAAAATACACCAATGGATCTAGTTTTCATAAAATACTTCTTTCAACCCCCTTATCCCCCTTGGCACCCTGGGTTAGAATATTTATTAAAACCCATTTAAAGCACCCATTTATCTCATTAGACACATTTAACTAATTTAATTAATTAATTAAGCTAATTAATCTTATTTACACCTCACCCTAATCAAACCCATGGCTAGCTTAGCGATACCTATCCTTAAGACTATTTTTTACCTTGGTATTTAATGCCCTAACCTCCTAGACCACTTATTCACACATATCCATCATTAAATTATCTCGAACCACTTCTAATGGTTTTAACAACCATACTTAAGTGTAAATGGCTATTTTGGCCAACTTAGACCTTTTCCACCTTGATTGACATCGATAACCCCTCAACTGATGTTGGTTGACCAAGACCAACATCAGTTAATTAAGGTAACCCCAAGACCCTTGCTTAGGATTTTAAAATATTTGAGTGAGAACCAGAACTCTTATGTGAATCTGAGCTTCCTAATGATTTACTTGTTAGGAGGCTATTAATCCATTGTTATAATAATTAAGTTGATATAAATGGATAGAAAGGATACTTGCATTCAATGATATGAAAGTAAATACATGCAAGGAATAAAAATTAAATGCTTGTTAAAAAATGTCTAAAATAGCAGAAGTGGGTCAATACTTATGCTAAAATGGTCAAGGTTTGGTCTAAAAATTTAGAAAAGGTATTATAATCAGGTAAAAACTAAGAAAATTAGGTTTGGATGGGGCCAAGGAGATGAAAACAACTTGATATGGTTGTATGCCATAGTGACCATGGATGGTCAAGTGAACCATCAACAGTCTAGGGTGACCATTAATTATTGGGAAACCATTGATGGTTGAGGTGACCATCAATAGTTGCGCTAACCGTCAATGATTACCTATGTAAATATGGAATGATCAAAAAATAAGGTATAAATTGGGTATTTGGGTAAATATAGGCCTATTATGAGTTTGAGGGATGGAAAATGATAAACTGATGGATCTGGTAGGGTAGAAAGGTTAGAAATAAGATAAATAAATGAAAATAAGTGAAAGATACTTGAAACTAGATGGTGGAAGGCTAAAGTAATTTAGCCAGAGTGACAGTAATTTAGCTTTAAAAAGTGATTTCAATAGAGCTTCAGGTCTCTAATGATGTTATTTGCTTGTTGAAAGAATGCCAAATATTTTTATGTAAGAGAGCTTAGATGCAAGATTCTATATTATGGATCCCTTGTACTTCCTCCTCTTCTTCTTTTGTAGGATGAAGTTACTAATTAAGATGGAGGAAGTTACTAGTTGATAGGGGGATAAAGTTGTCAATTCATGATGTTTTAAAGCAAGTTGACATTCAGGGAGATTCGTATCTCACACAAAGCTATCAATAATTTAAAACTTTAAGGTAGGCCTAGAGACCTGACCATCAATGGTCAGGCCAATCATCAATGATTAGGATAACCATCGGTAGTTGAGGGGTTAGAATAAACTAGTTTAAAGGAAGTTAAAAAGGGTGAGCTTAGTCAAACATGTTAAGTTGGGGGTTTGATAGGGTCAAGTTAGTATATGAGTCTAATTGACTAGGTGGTCAATAAGATGTGAGGTCGTATGAGGGTCAAAATGCATTTTAACATCTAAAGCTATCATGTGTAATTTTTAATTGTCTATATTTTACCCCTTTTTGTTATGTAACTTTGATCTCACAAGCTACAAAATAAAAATAGATTATTGGTCAAGGTCTGGGTGCCTTGAGTATGGGAAGAGGTGTTCCCCATCAAACAAAAATTCAATGAAGCAAAGTGAAATCAGGTTAGGGTTTGATAAAGGGTGAATGGGTAGTCACAAGGTAGGTGATAGAAAAATTTTGTGCATTTGAGATGTAAACATATAGATTAAATGTGACTAAGGGCAATAGTTAATATCATGCAAAGACTAAAGTTTCTAATGTTGGTAATAACAAGTTCAATTCTAGAGGCACATGTGATAGGGGAAACTAATCCATAATGTTTTCCATAGATAATCAAGTCAAGCCTATCAATCCTTCTAGATAGGGTCAGTGTTGGTTGCAAGTATCAAAGGTAGGAAGTGTTCCTATAAAATAACATAATTAGTTGGGTAGTGCATGAGTTGGTACAAAGTTAAAAATTTCAACATGGAAAGGTTTGTTGGTGCAAATGACCATGCAAAATTTGTCAAAAAAGAGGTGAATAGTCTAGGACAAATACATCCAACATCAAGGTAGATATGGGATAATTGTTGGTGGTTAGGTATATGTTGGTAGGGGATGGTTGAGTTGACTCCATATGTATGAGGCAAGTGGATGTTGCCTACATATTTCAATGGACATAATATCCAAAAATAACATCAATCCAAATGTGGTTCTCTAAAATGTTGGTAGTGAGGTGGGGTTCTTTGAAAAGAGGGGAGAGGAAACCAAGGACCCTGATCGTCAATGGTTAGGGTTTTCCCCATGATCGAGCAATGGTGGTGACCCTAAACATCGATGGTTAGGGAAAACCCTAAAAATATATGAGGTTAAAATTAGAATGTGAAATTAATTTCACATTTGACTTTGGCATCTTTCACTCTAGGTAGTTTGTGAAATTTGTCATTATTGTTTGCAAGTGTGTTGAGGTGGAGTATGAGGATTGGTTGATGCCTATTGTGTATGAGGGATAGGTGAGGGTGATTTATAGAGGTAGATGTAATAGGGGAGGTTAGAATAGATCAAAAAATATAGGTTTATATTTTAGATTGATGTAGAAAATGAAGTAGGCATGTTAATTTATTGTCGTGATCAAATTCAAATGAGGGACTGAGTCCCTAAGATTTTTATTGAGGTTTGAGATACAGTGACCATAGAAGAGTTGAAGAACATGGAGATGGTTAGCCTAGGAGATATGATTAATTATCAACACCTACCATGGGCTATGACCATGATCATTATGCTCATCAAGAGGTGGGACCCAATGATGAACACCTTCATGTTGCCTACTAGAGAGATGACCATCATGTTGGAGTATGTGACTAGGATCACACAAATTCACATTCAGGGGGATCCCATCTATTATATTGATATCAAGGAGTAAAACTACCACATGGATCTCTTATATGAATCAAATTGGGTTAATCCATATGGCATGCAGGCGGGTTTGGGATTGAGCCATTATATTAGAGGGACCCAAGGGATATATGCCTAATGATGATGATGGTAGTGATTTATTTTGCATTTATAGATTTGAGCTATAGATGATTTCCATACCTATTACTAGGGGTATTGGTGGAGATTTTTTTAGGGAGGACTGTGGTTAGATGGGCCCTAATGCTACTAATCTAGATCTATAGGGAGTTCTAGGAATTTTGAGAAAATAGATGGTATGGGATAAGTGTTATTTTGATGCTCCACTACTAGGCATATGAGCACATTCAAGTTGTGAGACCATTGGGGCTACCATGATAGCATTCTACCTAGGTAGCCTTTCTAGTTAGCTTTATGTAATGGAGGTAGATTGATGCTTTGATAGGGATAGGTGGAGGAGCCTGAAACATTAACTAGTTCTATGATGTGTTGGAGAGTTTGGTGGTAGGAGATGTGATATGGAGGCCATATGTGAATTGGTTGAGTTGGCCTAGGTAGTGGTACCACACATTACCCTTATAGAGCTGGTGCTAGATTTATGAGAGGAGAGATGGGGAGACTAAGCCAATACCCTTTGATTGAGTGTGGTAGTAGTTTGAATTAGTATAGAGGGTCCCACCAGATTTCCCTCAATATAGGAGGGAGGAGGCTGAGTTATTACTTTTGAAGCCATAACCATAAGATGTTATACTAGACTATGATAAGCTGCTAACTAGAGTGGCCATTGATGATGTTGATATGGTAGATGGCTATGTAGCTTGGAATTAGGTCCAATATGCAGTAGTTAACTTTAGATGGGGTGATGGTGGTCATCATCCTATGGATGTGGACCCTATAGGGGTATCAACATTGGATGGTTAGGTGGTGGTGGCATTGGTAGTAACACATGCCTAGATTACTAGGTTAGAGGGATAACTGGCTACTTTACAAGCACACATTGTTACCTTACACAGGCAAGTTGCTATAGTGATTGGTGATCGAGATCAAGTGAGGATCTCTGTTGGGTTAGTGACTTGAGAGAGATATTCATTGAGATAAAGGGTAAGGGTGGCCACAACATCAATAGGAATACCACCTAACACAATTTTAAGGACATGGTACCTAGCCACCAATAAGGAGTTGAGGTATTATGAGGTGATAATGCTAGCTTCTCTACAATCAAAGATGAGATATGAAAAGTATAGGGCTAGTTTATCAGGTGGTTCATCTATAGCCACCCCATGACAATGGGATTTGATACTGGGATAGGTAGGGATATCAGGTGGGCACCACTAGATGGTAATGTAGGTGTAGGTGAAAATCAAGTTAGTGGCAGTGGTGTACTAGGGGCCTAATAGATGAGGTTATGTATATGATTTTGATTTTGATACCAGCCTACATGTTAATGATGTGAAGTGTATATGATTGAGAGAGACACAGACACACTATTTCATATATTGTCTTATTGATGTATATGATGATTATATGTTTATTATGTTGATAGTATTGATTACATGACATAATGATTAGTTTTGATGTGATATTTTGTTTAGTTGATTATGTATTGATGTATGATGATGATGATGATGTTGATATAGGTTAGGATCATGATATGGTTATGTTTATGGATTATGGATGACATATATGATACTTCATGCATAGGTTTATTGTTGATTCTCTAGTTTATGTATTTGATGATGGATATGGTGGATGATGATGACTATTTGTGTATATGATGATGTGGTTGATAACATATTTTTTTATCAAGATATATATTTTATTTAGTTAGTATACACATGATTGTGAATATTTGATGGATAGGTTTTAATGATGTTGTTTATGTGGTTTATAGATAGGACAATAATGTATTATTGTTTATAAAATAATGTGATATTGTGGTTCATAGATGGGAGGATATTTTTTAAAGATGATGTTGATGACATGTGATGATGATCTTATGATGTTATAATGTTATAATTATATGTTACAATTGTTTACAATTTATGGTTGCTAATGTTTTATTTATGGGTAGGATATGGTTGATATTGTCTTGTTCATGGTTCATAATATTATGATTGTGTCACTATGAATATAATGGAAGCACATAAAGTAGGTGTAGATAACAAACTAAAATGTGAGAAAGAGATAAGAATTATGAGACATATGACCACATGAACTAACAAATATAGGGTAAGGAAAAGGAATGATGTTTTTAGTTTTCTTGGACCTAATAAAAAGAAACCATAGTTATACTAACTTAGTGAACATCAAACTATCAAATGCTTCATCAGAGCATGCTTTCATTAAGAAATAGGTTGTCTTGATCACTTCGTATTAAGTAATCTCATAGTCACTTGATTTTAGAGAAGAATTGAAGGGAAGGGAGGTGATAAGTAGATGGTTGAATTTTAAATAGGTGATAAGGTACCCTAATGTGGGTTATCTTTCCCCTTCTATAGGTGACCAAAGAATCCTAATAGACAAGTCCATACCTTAATATGATATGTAGGCTAATCAATGCAGGAAGTCTACCAATACCATATATATGAGCCAATTGTGATGTGATCAGATAATGTGTAAACTAATCGATGCGAGAAGTCTAAAAATGGAACCTATAAGATCTGATTATGGCTTACTTTTAATGTGACATAGGGTTGTTTGTTTCTTTTTCTATTTTTATAAGTTGGTGAAGTTGATCAATATGGGAAGCTTCAAATGATTATCTCTTAGCCATCCTTCAAGGGAGTGGTCTAGAATTGGATTCTTATAACTATCCTTCAAGGGAGTAGTCTATTTTTAAGTAACATTTAATTATTAGGCAATTTTCCTTCAAGGGAGAAATATGAAACACAAGATATGGACCCAAGGGATTTTAAATACAGGATTGGACATGGATAAGCCTATTTAAACTTAAAGGTTTACCTTTATGGAGGTAAGACTTTAACGAAAAAGGTTAATGATGGATGGGGAAAGTGGTTTGAGAGAAAACTAACCATGGGATTCCATCTAACTATAGATGAAAAGTATCTATGAAAACCATGCGATGGGTAGAGCCATGGTACCCATGCTTAGGATTAGGCTATAATTATGATGGATAATCACATGGTTCTATGTTGTAATCAATTGTTCCCAAGGGTATTAGGGATAGGTAAGGGAAAGGAAGTGAAAATATCATAAACCAAGGGATAAGCTTAATTTTTACATAAAGGTGAGTTTGATCCTTGTTTCAGCAATAGAAATGATGCAAATACAAAGCATTGAGAGGCTTCAGTTCTAGTTTTCCTTCTAGAGAAGACAAATGATAAGCATCTGATCCATACTTATGGGTTATGATATAGGGTCTAAGCTAATTGAAAGCAAACTTGCCCTTTTTTATTTTCTCCATATTATTTACATGTTTTTTTCTTTAAGGATGGGGTCTTTGATGTTGAATTCTCACTCTTTCAGGGGTTTGTTGTATATGCTCTTGATTAGTTACTAATAGATATGAAGATGATTAAGGGTTGTGAGGTGATGTTTGTCAAGGAGTTTAAGACATGTGAGTCATTCTTGATGATAATCACTCTTGAAAGGATTTCATTTAAAGATATACAAAGGGATGGAATTTGTATTTTGAGAGGAAAGACTACCTCAACTCCAAAGATGAGAGAGAAAGTGGTAGCACCCGTAGAGGTTCAAATTCTAGTGTGATAGTCCCATAAAGTGAAAGTTATATGCATGTGCCAATCCTGACTTGAAACACTTACTACTTTAGTGATCATTTTGATAAGAGTTTTGTTAGAGGATTCTACTTATCCATTGGCTTATAAATGATAGGTCAAGGATAATCTTGACTTGATTCCAAAAGCATCACAGAGACCTTGGACTTTTTGGTTTTTAAAATATTTTCTATTATTAGTGATGATTTTGTGGGGAACACTAGAGTGGTAGATAATATGGTGGTTGATGAAGTCGATAATCTTTTTAGCTTTGGTGGATATAAGGGTGATGGCCTCTACCCACTTGGTGAAATATTTGGTAGCAATAATGATATATTGGTGTCATTGTGAATAATGGGGATTGATTTCCCTAATAAGTTTAAGATCCCATTACGAGAAGGAACAATAATCTTTGGATACTTGAAGGCCATGAGGAGGCGCATGATGTAAGTTAGCATGTTGTTGACATTTCACACACTTTTTTACATAGTTACAATAGTCTTGATTGAGTGAGGACCGATAGTATCCAAGGTGAAGGATATGCTTAGTAATAACTAGGCCACTAAAATGTCCCTCACATACTCATTCATGCATTTCATTGATGGCATGGGAGGCTTCATGATTATGGAGACAACGGATAAGGATGTCATCAAAATTACATTTTTAAAGGATTCCCCCTAATATGGTGTAATGAGAGGTACTCTGAACAAAAGTTCTTCAAGCATTCTTTGGAAGGTTAGGAAGAATAACACCAAGGTTAAGATAGTTGAAAGTTTGGTCATACAATATGTCAAAAGGAAATGTTTCCTCACTACAAAGGGTAAGAAGATCAGAAATGATATATGAAGGTGTGATAAAGTGATGGATGGTGACAAATAATTTATATTTAGTAGGTTGAGATGGGATTTTGGAAGTAAGGGATGCCATTATGTCTACAAATTTGTTGGTCAATCGAGGAACTAAATGGATAGTGTAACAATCAAATAGTGTTAAGAGTACATATATGTGTTGTTTGTAATTCATTATGACATCATTTTTACATTGATAAGATATTGTGACCTAGTTGATGATTAGTTGGGAGTCACTAGAGACATTGATTATTTTGAATCCTAAGGTTAGGGTAGTTTGGAGACCTATGACTAGGGATTCATATTTGGCTATGTTGTTGGTGTATTCAAAGTCAATTTTAAAGGAAATGGGAAGAGGCTCACCATTAAGGGTAATGAGAATAACTCTAACACCCCCACCATTTTTGCATTTAGATCCATATAAAAACATGGTCATTTGGTAGGTGGGTTCTTCCAAAGAAAGAGTTGTAATGGACTCATCTGGGAAGGCAAGAGGAAGAGGATGATTATTTGGTAGAGGAGCTTCAACCAATTGATTAGTGATTACTTTTCCTTTAATGGAATTTTATGCAAGGAACTCAAGATTAAATTTAGCTAGGAGCATGAACCACTTAGCCATACATTGGTTTTGGTATGGATTAGATTGCATATACTTTGAGGGGATCAGTGTTAGTGATGATATATGTTTTATGATTAAGAAGATAGTGACATAGTTTGGAGGCCATAAAAAATAAGGCAAGGTAGAATTTTTTGATATGGGTATACCAAGTTTCATGTTTGAAAATTGTGTATTTGATTGAGTATACAGCTTACTCTTTGTTTTTTCATAATGATGAGTGAGAATTGCCCCTAGGGAATGATCAGTGGTGGATATATATAGGTAAAATGGTTGGTATTCTTTAGGAGAGGTGAGGATAGGTGGAGAGAGAAGATACTACTTGATTGAATCAAAGTATCGTTGACATTCCTTGGTCTACTTAAAATATGTATCTTTCCTTAGGAGGTGGTGAAATGGTTGATATTTATTTGATAGCTGAGAGATGAAATGATAGATGGATTGAAGTTTACACTGCAGATTACGAAGGTGGGTAAGGTTGATAGGAGGATGCATCTCCAAGATTGCTCTAACTTTAGTGAGGTATATTTAAGTTCCATGGAGAGAGCTGATGAAACTAAGAAGCTTCCCTTATAGGACTCCAAAAATACATTTCTTTGGGTTGAGCCTAACATGATAATGGATTAGTTAGTCAAAGATGATGGCAAAAATGGCTAGGTTATCTTTGTGGTGTTTATATTTCCCCAAGAGATTGTCCACATAGTCCTCTATGATTTTATGGATGAGATCATGAAAAATATAAGTCATGTCTCACTGATAGGTTGCTCCAACATTATTTAGTCAAAAGGGCATGATCTTATATAAAAAGGTTCCCCATGGGGTGACAAAATAAGTTTTATGCTAATATTTGGGGGAAATCAAGATCTAATTATATCCTAAGAAACCATCCATGAGAGATAACATTTCATGGCTAGATGTAAGATAAAAAATTTGGTCGATGTTGGGTACAGGAAAGTCATCCTTTAGGAAAGTGAGGTTGAGGTCATGAAAGTCGATGCAGAGACAAAGTCCCCCTATGGGCTTGGTGATGGGAATTATGTTAGAAACCCATTATGGATAATTTATGGGCTACATGAAGTCAACATATAAGAGATTTTGAAGCTCTTATTTGACAAGGAGGGATATGTGAAGATGCATTATTTGAATCTTTTGCTAGACCAACTTAGCCTTAGGATGAGTAACAATGTTGTGGACAAAAATAGAGGGCCAATTCCAAACATATCCTAATAGGACCACACAAACACTACGTTATGATCTTGAAGGAAAGAAGGATAGTCTTTTTGCTCCATGGAATTTAAAGATTGGTCAATTTTGATGATACAAGGGTTATCTTAAGTTACCAAATTGACATTAATATTGGATTCATTCAGCATAGTTTGGTTCTCAAGAGGGAGACATTTATGAATTGAATAATTCCCTACACCAAGGTAGGCGAGAATGGAATCATCATTTTGATGTTGGATGGTGTTAATGGTATGATAATCATGTTCAATCATTTTAGGATGGATCAGAGGAAGGGTTTTAGTTTGTCCATCCTTTTGATAAGTTAGGGTACACAAACTAAAAGTATTGATAAAAAAAGTGAGATAGGATGATATCAGAGTCCTCAAAGTTAGAGGGAGATAGGGTTGGTGAGGATGGAAGTTATTCATTGATGGTGGTAATGGGTTTTGGTAACGTGGGCTCTTTTGATGGTACAAACCCAAGGCAAATAACTCATAAGGTTTTTGAGTTTTGATAATGGGTAACTTGTGAGATCCTTGTTCATAAAGGGCAAGACCAAACCCCTTCCAAACAGACCTATAAAAGTAAGTTTTATCAAAGTTTGATTTGTCTAGGTAGGAAAAATTGATGGTGAATGGCTGGATGAATGGGGTAGTGGCAGGAGTGAGAGGTGGCCTATCAAGTCCCCCATGGACAAAATTTGTTTGATTATTGGGGAGCTTAAAAGGGATGATGTTTTCGATGTCAGGATCATAAGAAGGGTCAAATTTGAGATTCCCATATTCTTTCAAAGTAGGGAAAATGTCTAAGGCTAAAAGATGATATTCCTCAAGAGAGAGATGTTGAAATTTGGATTGTAAGGAGTACTCAATTGAAATATGGGATGAAGGGATGGTTGAGCAAGTTGATGCTTAATCATCATTATGAGTAGAAGTGTTGATGGTTTTGGTTGGTGAGGTAGATGAAGGAGGAATAAGAATTTCATTACGCTAGTATGTCATATTTGAATAAGAATTTCATTACGCTAGTATGTCATATTTCAAGAGGTAAAGGGACTAGGTTTAGCTTTGATGGTAATAACTTGTCCCTCATGCTCAAGTTTGACACATTAGTGTAACGTGGAAGGGATGCAACTCATAACATGGATCCAATGGCATTTAGTTAGCACATTTTATTGGAACTCACCCTCTATAACATAAAATAGTTTGGAAATGGTGTGAGGCCCTAAGATAATGTGGAGGATAATGGTCCCTAAGGTGGTGTTCATGGTATCATTAAAAGAAAAAGTTGCCATTTTACTTTATGACATGATGTTTTTGGGTAGCTAAAGTTGGTCAGATGCATGGGAGGAAATAATGTTGATGTTAGCTCCTCCATCAATCATAACCCTCTTGATGTAGGTTTGATTGATGTATGTTATGATGAAGAGGGGAGAATCAGGATCTTTAGTACTAACAAGAAATATTTTAGAATCCTAAAAGGTGATGAGGGTAGAAATTTGGAGGGCTCCAACCAAGGGTGAAGAAGTTTGAGGGTCATCTGGTTGAACCTCTATGGATTAAAAAGCCTCAATCAATTACTTGTGATGGTGGGACAAAGTGCTTATTAGTTTATAGAGGCTCATTTTCACTTGTATTTGGTGAAGTTGTTTCAACACTAACCATTATATGAATGCAGAAGGGTTGGAGGGAAAAGCTTCAAAAATGGATACTTTTGGTTTTGGTGGTTATGAAGGTGAGGGTGGAGATGTTTGGGTTTGGTTGGTGGATTGAGGGGTTGAAGGATATGTCCATGAGATGGATGCTTTGGATTTTTCGTTATCTTTTTTTTTTGGATTGGGATCAAGTAACCCATGAATAGTGTAGATAAGGAGGTTTTTTGGGTTTGATGCTTGTTTTAGTTCTTCCTCCTCAATCTTGGGTGGAAGCAAGAGAGTTGGTAAAGTTTGGGTAGTTTGGGTGGATGGTAAGATTGGTAATGGGGGCAAGAAGGGTTCATATGATAACATTGAATGAGTGCTTGGAGATCTTTGAAATTATCCATGTCATGTCCTAGTGCCCTATGGTTTGCACAAATCAAGTTATCATTTAACCAGGAGGGTTTTGTATTGGAAGAATAGATTGGTTTGATATGTGGTAAGATAATAGAGGAAGTTTTCAACAACATCTATAAGATAATTGAGTAGGATTCATTCAAAGGCATTAGAGGTGATGGGTTCATAGTTTTAGGGATGGGAGCCTTCTTGGGTATATGCTTTACCATGGTATTTGTAGTTAGAAGAATGGTTTTAATTGGGTGTTTTGGTTGGGTTTGCTTGGTTACAATTGGTTTAGAGGTTGAAGATTTGGATATGGAAATCTTAGATGAGGAAGGTTTAGCTATAGGTGGGAAAGTGCAAGTAGATAGGTTGGTTAAAAATGATGGAGAAATAGATGGTTTGATGGATATAGGTGTATAAAATAGGGATGGTTTCCTAGAAGAAGGATGGGTTCCTAAGATGTAAGGTAAGTGGGAAGGAGGTAGTATGGGTCTAGTTTGAGGTGGAGGTTTGGATGACTCTACTTTCTTAATTAGTTTAGTTAGGGGTTTCTTTGGTGTAATAAATGGGGTTAAGTCAAATCTCAAAGGGGTGTGAGTGTGGCTAAGTATGGGAAGGATTCCCAAAGTCTTGACCAATTTAGTGAGAGAAGCGTAAGGTGATTTGGTAGTTTTATATGGAAGTGGTTGGGATAGTTCACATATGGTTTTGGAAGAGGTATTTGGTAAAGAGGTAATGGGTTTAAAGGTGGATTCAAGTGAAGTTGAGGGTTCATATTTACATTGATAAGGAATTACAATTCAATTCCAAAAGGCGGCTCTATCAAATTTAGGTTGGGAAGTAAACACTAAAATTTATATCAGCCTAGAAAAGGGCTTATAGATGGGTTTGGTTCCTTGGTCATTGGTTTCAAAGCTTAAGCCCTTTGGTGGAGAAGAGGGAATGGTTTCTCTATCCTCATTTTTGATAGATGGTTCCAAAATTGGTGGTTGGGTAGATGAGGTATCCTTCTCTTGGTTTGGGATGGTTTTCAAAGAGGGCATGGATGGTTTTGAGATGGGGGAGGTAGGTGTTTTTTCCATAAGTGAAGGAGAAAACATGGTTATTCCTTTGTTTGGGTGTCTAAATCAATGTGTGGAGGTTCTTACACTTGAATGGGTAGAGTGGAAGAAGGAATGGTTAAAGCAATGGTTATCTCCTTCAGTATTTACATCAAAGGAAGAGTAGATAAGGCTAAGGTCTTGTCAAGTGAAGAGAGAGAGGTGGTTGATTCATCCATTAGGGTATTTGAAGGAATATGAGGTGATTTTAATATTTAAATTTGGATGATTGGGTTAATGTTCTCTTTTATAATGGCCTTGTTATTAATAACATTGATTGTGTGTGCCTCATGAGGGTTAGATGATTCAGGGTTATTGTCATGGTGTTGGGTGGAAGGAGTATGATTGGGAAAAGGCTTGTGGAATATGTCAAGGGACTAATTAGGAGGTGAATTAGGATTATCAAATGTAATGTATCCATTATCAATAAAATTTTGGATAATACTTTTGAAGGTATTACATCTATTAATGTTATGTCCTATAACTTGGTGAAAGGCATAATGGTCATTTTCATTATACCACCTAGGTACATGGCAAGGAGAATCAAATTGTTGGGGTGGTTTAATAGGTGAAATTTGAATGAGGTTGGATTTGAGAAATTTATCAAAAATTGATGCATAATATTCTCCAATGTGAGTATATAATTTTGGAGTAGTTCAGTTCTGGTTTTAGTTTTGTTGATAGGGAGGGTTAGAACAATTGCTCTGAGGTGGTTGGTTGATAGTTGGAGGTGGAGTGGTTTTCAAAACAAAATATTTTTGCATATAATTTTGATTTGGTATTGGATTGGTTAGTGGTTTTTGTGGATAAGCGGTCATTATATTTAAAGCTATAATTTATGTTCCATAATTTCAATTTCCCTTCATCAATGGCTCAATTTTCTAGTTTTCATGCCATGGTGAATACCTCATCAAAAGTTATGAAAGTTTGAACTTGAAGAGTGGGGACTATATTTATGGCTCAACATCGAGAGAAGAGTTCAATAAATTAAGTTTGGGATAAGGAGAAAGAGAGTTGGTTAATGAGACCTCTCCATTTAACAACAAAATCAACAGTTAACTCATCATCAAACTAATTAATGGAATAAATGTTAGTAATAGAAACCTTTTTAGATATATTTACTGAGAAATGCTAAAAAAAATTTAGTCCAATTGGGAGAAAGAAAAGATAGAGTAAATGGGAAGAGCACTATACCAATCAAGGGCAGGGTCAGATAAGGACATGGGGAAGGTTTAAAGAAGGAGAACATCATCATATGTGAATAAATATAAAGAATGATAGAATGCTCTCAAATGTTTTTGGGGGTCCTCCTTGCCCTAGAATTTGGGAAACTTGTGCAATTACCATGGAGGAGGATATGAATAGAGAGGCATAAATGGATGAATGGGTTTGTTATAAATTTGACCGTAGGATAAAAGGATGTGAGACTCAAATATGGATGACTCCAATTTGCTCAATCTATCCATTTACATCTTGATTAAATCTGGTTAGGGTTGGTAAGATGCATAATTAAGGGGCACATTCTATTGACATTGGGTGGTAACTATGTTTCTATAAGTGATAGAAGGCATTGAAGAAGCCACATGTTGGTAAGTGGTGACAAGAGGTTGATATGATGTCACATAAGGGTTGATTGGCACAAATGGTTGAGTGGAAGGTTCTATATACCCTTGTGGGTTAGAGACATATTGAGAGGTTGTCATGGGCACTTATTGAGGGATGGATATGGGTTGGATTAAAGGTATGGCTGAGATAGAGGGTCGAGGTTGGGTAGATTGAGGTTGAGTGGTGACTCTAGTGCTAATGGGTGGAAGTGTTTGAGGTATAGAAAGCACCATGTTTTGACATGGGGTAGAATTTGGTGGAGTGGTTGTAATAAAGGGAAGGCTGGAAATAGGGGTAGAAGATAACCCTATGGTAGGTGGAGTATATGTAACTAGAGGTAAATTTGAACCTATATATGAAGTGCAAGGTGTGGTAGGAGGTTTTTGGTTGGAAGATGGAATATTGGATTGGGTTTGGGTAGTGGTAGTAGATAGGATGTTGGAAGAAGAGGAGGCTTGGGTCAGCAAGGGTTGGGCTGAGGTAACACCCACCATAAGATGGGGAGGCATACCATAAGAAATATACATAGGAGAAACTGAAGTAATAAAGGTAGGGTTAAGTAAGTTGTCAATATAGTGTTGAAGGGAAACCAGATTATTGTCAAGGAAGGTAGTGAAATCTGCATCACCTTCAAAAATAACCATGATTTTGGTAGGAGGGGGAGAAAAATGAGGTGAACCCTCATCATTGGAATTATATTCCATGGAGGAAGAAGAAGAAGGTGGTGGTTGATTGGTTTAGTTTCTTAGCTCTTGTCTAGTAAAGACCATGAGAAAATAATATGATGAAACTCACACCTCAAATAAAGAGCAATCAAAATAAAAGAATTCAAGGAAAATAATGCATACACTAAAAGTACATTAAATCCTAGGATTCTTTTTAGATCACTTTTGGATTATGCCATAGAAAGTGTGAAAAGGGAATTTGGCTTGTAGATCAGGTACTAAAGAGGAAATATATGGTTGGTTTCAGGTTGTTTAGGTGCTCAAGAGATAAATTTGTGTTGAACTTCGATACGTGGCTTGGTATTAGGGCCTATCCCATCACTTCATAGTCCTGTAGGGGTTAGAGTGTCAAGTGCTTAGCCAAAATATACTGAGTTCAAAATTTATACTCAACTAGAGAGCTAAGTTAGTTTTCCCTTTTATGGTGAAATCTAAGTAGGATAGCCAATAATGGGTAAGGTTACTACTAGGTGATGAAATCCTAGTCAAACCTTGTCTCAGGGATGTTTTTATGTGTTTATTGTTTTGTGGTTTGGCTTAAGTATGTGATAACAAGTGTAAAATATATGATTAATTACTTTGCCTCTTAAGTTACTAAATGAACTATGAAAAGTAATCAATAAATGTATGTAAGAGGTTTATTTTAATCCCAAACATAAATTTTTAGATTTAAATTGATGAGAAAATAATAAGGAATAAAAAAGGGGATTAGGTACCATCAGGGGTGCCAAAAATATTTTAGTTAATTTTCACTAATTTATTAATTTTGAAAGTAAATAATGAAACTAGTAATAGGGCATGTAAAATAATACCTGGTAAAAGTGCACACATGAATCATGATGATGATGGGAACTCCTCTTCAACTAGGAAGGAATAACCTACAGATAAGAAAGACACTAGAAAAAAGGGGTTGTTAGATGGATGGTTGAGTGGACTGCCTAGCATGAGCTAGATCCAAGAAGCGTATTGCTTTCTAGGAGGTTGTCAATCCACTGTTATAACAATTAAGTTGATATAAATGGATATAAAGGATACATTCAATGATATGAAAGTAAATACATGAAAGGAAGAAAAAATGAATGCTTGTTAAAAAATAACTAAAATAGCAAATGCAGGTCAATACTTATGCTAAAATGGTCGGGATCTAGTCTAAAAAAGTAGAAAATGGACTATAATCAAGCAAAAAATAAGAACATTAGTTTTGGATGCGGATAAGGAGCTAAAAATAGCTTAGTGTATTTGTATGCCATAGTGACTGTTGGTGTTCAGGTGAACCATCAGTGGTCTATGATGGCCATGATGGTTGGGCAACTGTCAATGGTTGAGGTAACCATTAGTGGTTGTCCTAACCATTTATAGTTACCTATGTAAATCTAGAATGATCAACAAAGAAGGTATATATTGGGTATTTGGGAAAATAGAGGCCTATTACAAGGCTAAGGGGTGGAACATGATATAATAATGGGTCTGATAGGGTAGGAATGTTAGAAATAAGATAAATAAATGAAAATAATTGAAATATACCTAAAACTTGATGGTGGAAGACTAAAGTAATTTGGCTAGAGTGACAATACTTTGGCTTTAAAAATTGATTTTGATAGAGCTTCAGGTATCTAGTGATGTTGCTTACTTGTTGAAATAATGATGAATACTTGTATGCAAGAGAGCTTGGATGTAATATTTTTGATTTTGGATCCTTTTCACTTCCTCCTCTTCTCCTTTTATAGGATTAATTTGATAATTCAGATGGAGGAAGTTACTAATTTAATAGGGGGATAAAGTTACCAATTCATGATGTTTTAAATCAAGTTGTCATTCAGAGAGATGCTTATCTTACATAAAGGGGTCAATGTTTTAAAACTTTATGATAGGCTTACAGACCAGATCATCGATGGTTAGGCTAACCATCAATGATCAAAAGGTCAAAATAAAATAGTTTAAAGGAAGTTAAAAAGGGTGATTTTATTAAAACATCTTAAGTTAGGGGTTTAATAAGGTCAAGTTATTATATGAGTCTAATTGTCTAGGTATTCAACTCAACATGAGGTCGAACGAAGGTCAAAAGGCATTTTAACATTGAAAGATATTGTGTGTAGTTTTTGAGTGTCTACACTTGTACCCACTTCTAATCTTTCCTCATATACTCTCTTGTGTTGGAGTTCTGCAACTCCAAACACTCCCTCTTCCACCAAACACCCATTGAACTTTCCTAGTTATTTAAGTGTTAAATCCTTGAGTCTAATATATCTGAGGCTCCTTCCTATCTCCATGACCATCCATCAACCTAAAAATATCCCATAAGACTCTTTTACAACTATCCCAAAGTCTATTTTTCCCAAAACTAGAACCATGACAAACCCATAGTGACCTACATCATTCACCCCCTGACCAACATCAATCATCCCTTGGACAACATTAGTTACCCTTAATTGATATAAGTTAAATAGTGACCAACATTAGTCTCTTTTTAATTATTTTTTCCAAAAATAAAAAGCTAATATCAACCATCAACCCTCACCCAAAATCTAGTTTTTTTTTACTTTTGTCACAACATAGAGTCATAAACAATTTTTTGAATCACATTTTTTGCATTTTATCATTAGTTTTGAACATGTTAATGTCATTTTGATAAAATCACTCATTTTATCTTGAAAAATATTTATTTCATTGTGATTGATTAATTTATATTACTTTATGAAAGCATCATTTTTAAAAACTTAACTAGTTAAAAGAGTGGATTTACAACCTTCTAGTCAAGTCTTATACTTTTTGGATTTAACACTTGCTAGGTAATCCACCCTCTTATCCTACTAATGAATACATTTATAGCTTAACTCTTATTACAACTCATTCCTCCAAATCAAAAGAGAATTTATTCTCATCGACTGCATCACAGAGGTCTTTGCTGATGAAATATGAAGTTTGGATGCTACCTTTACCACATTATTTTTCCCTAGCTGGTTTAGTAGGGTTTACATGTATATCTTATGTTATGGTTTGTCTCTTATATTTTGTGTTTTTTATCTTGTTTTAATTTATAAAATTTAATTCTTGCATATCTTAGTATTATGCCTTTTGATCCTAACATTTGGTATCAGATCCATGGTTGTTGGTTGGTTTTATGCAAGTGAGAGCTACAGGTGGAGAGACCAAGATATGACAAAAAAAGAAAAAGAAATTCTTGGTAGGTATTTTTCTCTATGGAAGATGAATATGTAGATGGAGAAATGGAGGAGAAGCTAAATAATCTTTACAATATGGATCAACACCAACATAGTGTTCTTGTCGAAGAAGCAACCATACAACTTGAGGAGCAAGCTAAACTCCATTAGTGTAAATGGAGTTTCTTAGCTAGAGAAGAGGATATAAGTTGTGGGATCCTACTAACACAATGTTTGAGCTGATATGATTGTACAAGTTCCAATAGGCATGTCGATATGGTATAGGAATACCTTCATGGAAAGCCAAGGTTTATCAAAGGTTTGTTGTTATGTGTATATGCCATGTTGGTTGCAAGCTCTAACATGATCAATGGTGAGATGGCTTGGGTGACTAGGATGAGATGAAGAAACAAACCAAGGATGGAGATGAACAATGTAAATAAATCAATACATATTTAGTTATGTATTTGAAGACATGTGGTGAAGGTTACGCAATGGTTTGGCATGCAGAAGGTGAAGCCAGTTAGTATCCCACTTCTTACAAGTTAATTTTGTTTTGGAGTGTCCTAGAGTAGAGGAGGAGAATACATGGATGTTTTGTGTATCGTATTCATTAGGATTAGTAAGCCTTGATAAATACATGATGTGCATTAGACAAGATACTTCTAGTCAGTGGGAGTTGTGAGTAGTTCATGGCAGAATCTTGAAGAAGAATTGGGTCTTTAGTGAAGTGTGAGTCACTCCAAGTTGCTAAAAATCTTCTATGGAGATGCATATGTTGACAAAGATGGTTAGGGTAGAGAATTATTTTAGTGCATAAAAAATCTACTAGGTTTTTTATGTATCAATCATTGGAATTAATGACAACATATATTGTAGTTGGATGGTAGCCAGTTGGTAGAAGACACAGGTGTGGTAAAATCTTGTGTATATGACTTCAAGTGGGAGATTGTTAGGTACAAAGCCAATATTCATAGGTCACTATTCATGGTGACATGACATGTGATAGATGTGGCATGAAGGTGTGTAAATGAGTTGGCATGCAAGTGATCTGGTAGGATAATGATGTGGTGTGTGCCCCTAATGGGTCCTAAGATGTGATCAAGTTGATGTGATAGGTGTGGGGCATAGTAATCCACTAGAGGATATGGATTTTGTCCTTAGTGAGTCACATGTGGTTTTAAAATGGTGAAAAATACAAAAGATCATGCTTGGGTCAAAATTTTAAGGGCACCCATGATTCACATGTGTAGAGAAAGTAAAAATGTGATAGAAACACTTTTTGGACATGTGTGGTCACATGGAAGAAAACAAGAATGCACTATTGTAGATTGGCCTCACATGTGTAAGTGGGGTACAATTATTAGAGTCATATGGGGTGGCTAAGATATTATCTAAAATGGAGCATCCATTTTGTTGAACCTTGGATAAGAAAACAAGAAGAACACTATTGAGTATTTGGACTCATTTGTGGAAGTGGGGAGCAAGTTTTGGATCCATGTGGAGGTGGCACATGGTCTTGTCTCAAGTGGAAATGATTTTTCACATGGTGAAAAACCTTATGCAGATCACATAACACCCAACTTGTTTGTGTATCAAATTTATTTGGACCACTATTCATTCTCCCCCCCTCTCTCTCTCATGTTGTAAAATGATATAAATAAATTACTCCTATTTGTATTTTGATTATCCATTTAGTGGATCACTTGGATCCTTGAAAGTTTGAAATTGCATGATAAAAGGTTAGAGTTTGGAAGGATTGTAAGCCTAACTCAATTAGATTCTTAGTTTTTAAGCATCATCATGCTTAGGTGGTTAGAGCTTGTAAGGCTTAGAGAGCATGGCTCACCTAGTGTATTGGAAGCATGGAATGGATCCTTAGAGATGGAACTTAGAGGCTTGTTAGCTCAGCTCATGGAGAAAGAGGTATAAGATTAGAGTTTCCTTGGATGATATGGTATTAAAATAATGATGTTGGAGGATGGAGCCTATAAGGCTTGGTTGCAAGCTTGGTTCACCTAAGTGTTTGTAAGCACTAGAAAGAAGTTGTTGAAAGGAGTTGTTGTAGAAGAGAGTTGATGATGAAATATGAAGCCTGGATGCTACCTTTGCCTTGTGGTTTTTCCCTGGCTAGTTTATTAGGGTTTCCACATATATATATTTTTTATGGTTTATCTCTCCTATTTTGTGTTTTTTGTAGCTTGTTTTAATTTCCACAATTTAATTATTGCACATCTTAGGATTAGGCTTTTTGATCCTAACATAAAAATAGTAGTATTAGCTCACTTATTTATAGACTTCTAAAAATGTTCAAGATCAGCTATGACCATCTATCTTGAGATCAAGATGTGTGGCCATAAACAAATTAAATTTTAGAGGGAAAAGCCATAAACATTTGGAGAAATGGGGCATTAATGAGGCATGGGAAGGCTTAATCATGATATTTGTTCCATTAATTCTTTATGGATGACAACCTATTGATGATGCCATGGGATGATGCAGATTTGAGAAACGAATTTTCAATTTATAAATTTTCAATAACTTCCATGAATTTTTCACTTAGGCTCTTGGTTTAATTTAATTTGCTTAAGTGGATTTTCTTAATTTTCTACAATTCTTTGGAATTTTTTTTCACACTTAATCAACCTAGTCAGAAATGTCATTTTATGAAGTTGGAAATGTCATTTTATGAAGTCATAATTTGATTAGAGTATAATTAGAAGAAGGTATCAGTTGTTTGTAGAAAAATACCTTAGTTAGGGCATTATGGATGTGAAATAAAACATGCATGTAATGTGTGCTGTGAAAATAGAAGAATTCAATGGTCCAGGACATCATTTTGGTGGTTATAATTTGATCGAAGTGTTTTGAGAAAAGATAATAATCACATAAAATGCATTTCCCCATTCATGGATACATTAGCCTAAATTGGCATCTATACATGATAAGCTTGAACCATTTAACACATTTTAGTGATTTTGGCCTAGATTGTGCAATTTTATACAATATTGTTTAGATTGACAATTTTAGCACAATAGTGATAGGAATTGGATGTATACATTTTCCCCTTATTTGAGAAGGCATGGCAAGACATTAAATTGAAGCGATGTCTTTTCAAAGAATTAAAAGGTCGCTATAATCAAGAGAAATAAATTTCATTTTTGTTTTCCATTTTCAAAGTTTACATGAATTATAGAGAAACAGGGTTATAAAAATGCGACAAAAAACATTTGGGTAGACCATGATGCCCTCTCAATGAGAAAATGGAAAATTCTAAATATTTGAAAGATTGGCCCTCAATCAAAAAAAATTATAATCTCACTAATTTCAATAAAGAGGATGAAAAATAGAGAAATTAGAGGAAAGAAGGAGGAAAAATAGATCAATGGGGATAAAATAGTAGAATAGGATTAGAAGATACATTATTCCATGCATTAGTCAAGAAAACCTCTTATAAATAAGCATATAGACACTAAAACATCAAGCCCACTCCCTCATGGGGTGCTACAAATGAATTCCAAGAGCTACTTAAAGAATGAATACTACCAAACCTTTCAAATAGTATCCCTCCTTCCAATTGCAGTCAAGAAGCATATTTTCCCTAGATTCAGTGCTCCAAGTCTGTGTCAATGATGAGTAGAAAGCTCCTCCATCATTTCCTAGTGCGCCTGTGACTTAGGCTCATGTGTTTTATTGATTTGTGCAAATAAATGAAGCTTTTTTATAGCAATTTTTGCATAATAATTTTGCATTAGTGAATCTCTAAAAATGGTGGTCTTGGCTCACTTATTTATAACCTTTTAAAAACGTTCAAGATCAACTATGACCGCCCATCTTGAGATCAAGATGTGTGACCATAAATTGATTCAATTTTAGAGGGATAAACCATATATATTTGGAGAAATATGGCATTATTGAGGCATGGGAAGGATTAATCCTAATATTTGTTCCATTAATGGCTTATGGATTCCACCCCTTTGATGATGTGATGGAATGATGTAGATTTAAGGAATGAATTTCTAATTAATAGATTTTCAATAACTTCCATGGATTTTTCACTTAGACTCTTGATTTGGTTTAATTTGTGTAAGTGGATTTTCTTAATTATTTGAAATTCTTTGGAAATGCGTTACACACTTAATCAACTTGGTAAAAAATATCATTTTATGAAGTCATAATTTGATTGGAGTATAATTAGAAGGTCTAAGTTGCGTATAGAACAATACCTCAGTTAGGGCATTACGGATGTGAAATAACACATGCATGTAATATATGTTATAGAATTAGAAGAATTTAGTGGTTTAGAACATCATTTTACATGGTTTCCATTTGACTCAAAGTGTTTTGAGAAAATTAAATAATCACATAAAATGTATTGCCCCATTCAAGGATATATTAGCCTAAATCAACACCTATACATGACAAGCTCAAACCATTTAACATGTATTAGTGAGTTTTACCCAGATTGTGCATTGCCATATAATGTTATTTATATTGAAAATTTCATCACAATAATGATAATAATTGGATGTCTACATTTAAACCTCAAAAAACTCAAAAAAAAATCGAAAACACAGACATATAGTCATGAAGAAATGAGAAAATTAAGGTGGGATAGAACTAAAAAGTGTATATCTTGAATTTTACTAAATGAAACCTCATAAAAATTAACATGGTGGAAAGTTTTGATGTTTGTGAACATTTATAGGGTGTTTCATATTTGTATACCACTGATGAGAGAGAAAATGGCAAAGCACAAGTCTATGTCACCTGCAAGGTAACAAATAAGAATTTTTGGAAAGAATTTTTGTTTGAAATTTTGATAATGTATTTTTTATTTTTTAAACTCCTATAAGTCTGTCCCATTGATACCTTTCCAATGATCATAAGGAGGGAGTTAAGTGAGGTCCAGAAACTCATTTTGGACCCCAAAATCCATATCAGGGCTTTTTGAGGCATAGAAAGGCCAAATGTTTTAGAGTTATAGGTGGATTTTTGAGATAAAAACTTGTATAAAGATATATGAAACCATTATAATAATTATACAACCCTTATTGGGTCTATTATTATCTATAATCATGCAAGTTCATGAATTTGCATGCTTTCACTAGGTGTTGGCAAGCTTATCACCTTGAGAAAGTGAGCATTAAGAGAACATGAAGGTTATTTTGAATTTGATCACCATGGAGAGTTATAAAAAATTTTAACTCACTAGAAAAATATATTCAAACCTTGAAAAAACCCATAAATACCATTAACATGTCTATTTGGAGAAAATGAAGAGTTTACTATTGTGACAGTCACCTAACAAGTTTTCATGCTTAACAAGCAACTCTAAGAAAGTATATAAGATTGTATGGAAATCATAAGAACATTAGATGAGTTTAAAATAATGTTTAAAGGTTATATAATACATAAAAAAATATTCACCATCTAAAATAGTCTCCCAAAGGGTTCTAGCATGCTATAAAGAGTTATACATAGTCTAAGAGCACCTATAACTAGGTATAGTCTTAGATATATGTGACCAAGAATGATTTATTGGTGAAATAAAATTATAAGAGATAATTAAGGTTTTTAAATTTATTATAATCATAAATTAAGGTATAAAAACTAAGAAAATTCCATTTGGTGAGCAAACACAATCAAGAAACCCAATTTTGCACTCACAAGCATGCTAAGAAGATTCAAGTTCACTTCCAAGAATGATAAGAAAGTATGCAATATGTACAATGGATTTTGGGTTTAAATGAAAATTAAAGGTTTATGGATCCATTATATACCTTGTAATACCTTAAATAATATTAGAGGATGATTGAAAATATCTATCAATACTATTTAACCATGACACAGTCCTAAGCATGCACAAAATTCTAGAAATTGGCAGTTTTGAGACATTTTAAGGTTGACCAAGGGAAAATGACACTTTGAGAAGTTGAGATATGTTGGTAAAAACACAACCTCAATTACTTTGTCTTCATTATCAACCTTCTTAGGCATGCGTGTATGGCAACTAGGGCTAAAAAATTTATTTTTGGCCTAACTTGAGTTACACCCCATGGAATGAATTTAAAATTTTAAAACATACCTAATTTATTATAAAATAAATTATTTTTTAAGTTTTTTTATTGTTAATATATGACCTTGTATAGTATTCAAGTATTTTTGCCTTGCATTAGGCCTAATTAGAAAAAATGGAGGTTGAGAAACTAGGTCTATCATGGGAGTTAGATCGTGAAATTTGGGTTGAAGATGTAAGGAGATAATGGGTTCTCAAATGTACTTTAAATTTACAAATAAGTGATATATATGTCTTAAACCAAGGATATTTTTCACCAAATAGGGCTATAAGAAATAGGCTTGCCTAAAGAGAAAACATTAGAATGATGAATGAAATTATAGAATGAAAGTGGGATAAATATTGGATGGGGCATTCAACATATGTTCAATGCAATTGAATCAATTAGAGTCTAGGAATGTGACTTGTCAATCCATAATCCCTCTAAATGGGCACTTCCAAAGCAAATGGATGAGTCATGAAGTGCAATGATGATCTCCTACGCCACCTTGATGAAGAAAAAGATCATTTCAAGTACAAACATGTTGATATAAGTCTTCATAAATGCTTACTTACATAGTTTCTTCATTGTATCTTGTCCTCATGAGATGACACTTGTCATATGAAACTCCTACACCTCTCCTCTCTCTCTCTCTTTCTGACACTCTTCTATATATATGCTTAATTTTGGCATTAGAAGGATCCTTCCACCATGAGTATGGAATAACCCTACTCTTTTGTATGACTATTGATTAATAATATGATTTTATAACCTCCTTATATGGCTATTATTATTTTAAATCTTTTAATGGTTGATCTAGGTAAGTGTAGACTTATCTCACCTTGTATTTTTGTCTTATTCTTCTTGCCTTCTTTCATTTTGGTTCTCTATTAAAGGTTGTGAAGAGTGTCATCAGGGATTTTAAATGGATTAGAAGTGGCAAAAATCTTCCCTTACACTCTCACATAACATTATCTCTTTGCAAAGTATTGATGTGATATGTTATTTTAGGAGAAGTGTATGTTTATGGCATTCCTATAGGTCTTAGTGCACAAGAAAATTAGTGGTGGTGGTCTTAATATTTGGTGCATCATCTCAATTTTAGTTTATATATTTCTCTTACCCTTTTTATTTGCAATTAGTAGCATAGTTTGTAGTTCTTAAGTAAAGAATCAAAGGATTTATCCCTATCTAGAGGTTTAATATATTATTTAGGTCACCCACAGCCTATGCTTATTCCCATGCTATCACTTAAGTGAGGAGGCTTGAACAACCTCCTCAAGGGTTTAAATTTTGATGATAATAGTCTTATCATGCCCAATGGGTTAAAATACTTCATCCATTGAAGATTTATTGGTGTTTCTCTTCAATGTACTAGCCTTTGTATGCATGAAACAAAGCACCAATGGAAACTTTGAGCATATTCATCTATTTTTGGTAGCCTAGGTATTCTTTCAAGTAATAACTCTTTCTATTTTGTCTTTCTCATGAGGTTTCATATCCGAGTTTGGAGTGGATTTCTATTTTATTCAAGTTGGTGAGCCATGTCAAGTTTATGTTTATCCTTTTCAGTAGTTTGTTAATCCTTACTAGTAACATGTTTATCCTTACCAAAAGCCTAATGAGTCATATAATCCTTATGCTATTCCTTATCAGTGCTATAATGACCCTAATTACCCTCCATATGACTCTAGATATTACTGTAACCAGCCTTGCTATCAAGAGTACTATCTTTCCTTCTTTCTTCATAAACCTTACCAAACTTGTCAGCCTTCATATTTGTCCTATCAATCTTGCCATAAATATGAGTTAAGGTATAAGGAGGAGTGTATAGCTAGGAAAGTTCAAGATAATAAAGAGAAAGATTCTCAGTTGCTTATGAAGATGTTGAAGAATGAAATGGTAATGAGAAAGATAGATAGAAGTGTATAAATTATCCAAGCTATCCTTATTCATCTCAACTAAAAGCTAAGGAACTCATTATAGTTTTCAAAGAGCGAGTAGGCAGCCTTTGAGAAGGGAAGCCAACATGCCCTAACTAATTAAAAGATAGAAATAAGAGATTTAAATCAATGCATGGAGGATAGGTTAATAAGATGGGAGAAGCAATAATTTCAATCTCATCAACCTCAATCACCCTTTCTAATCCCAAGTTAGTCCTCTTTTGTTCCTAACTTTCTCCAACTTTTAATATCCCATTAAAAAAGGCTTGATGATGTGAAATCTTCACTCGTTATTCCTCAAGCTCAACCTACTCTTCCCCAAGAACCTCCTCTTATTCCCATCTAAAATAAAAAATTTGAGGACAATCCAAGAAAATTTGTAAGCTTTCCAAATCCCTTATATACCCATTATATTGTAATATACCATAAAGAGGAAGCTCCTAAGTTCAAGTTTCTAAGTTAGAAGCAAGTGGTAGAGTCTTAGGGGAAGAAAGATGAACTCTACCTAGTTCAAAAAATTGAGGCCCAAAAGGAACTTATGCCTATTCAAGCACCATCCATCTCTCCTCAAGAGCCCCAAAGTTTCCCATCATGGAATTATATCTAATAAAAAATCTGAAATAAGAGTGCCTACCTAATCCCCAAGCCAATTCTTGAACCTCTTCAAGCCCCACCCTTCCTTCCTCAAAAACCTAAAACCTTCCCATCATGGAAGTCAATCCAAGAAGGAATTCAAAGAAAGAAATAAGTCCTTATTGAGAAGGTTGAGGAATATAAAACTTTCCCATCATGAATTTAAATTCAATAAATAATTAAAATGAAGAAGGAATTCCTTATTGAGAAGGTTTAAGATCAAAGCATATCCAAATTTGAAGGATTGGTTGGTGAATGGAAGGAGAAAAATGATAGGCTCTTTGATCTCAAAAGTCCAAAGTTTGTTTGTGTGTTTGAGAAACCTATAATTAAATGATAACATGTTATATGGGAGGTAAAATAAGATGTCCAAGTTGAATCTGTAAGTGAACAAAATGAAATATATGAAGAAGATACTTCAAGTTAACATGAGGAAAAACTCATCATTAATGCTCCCCTTAGTGAAGAAAAGAACAAATCAGTATTTGGAGATGAAAGGATAGGTCATCTTCATCATGTGGTAGCATAATTTCAAGGAGAGAACACTCTTGAAGGTGAACAAAACTTAATTGAGATAGTTGCACTAGTTTCCTAGCTAGCTACTCTTCTCATTGAGACCATGGATGATCAAGAAAAATAGTTCTTAGGGCCTCTTGATGAATTAAAACAACTAGATGAAATTGAGATGTAATTGGATATCTTCCAAGATGTATCATGTGGTAAATAATAGGCAAATTCTTATTTTCAACTCTCTCATTTGATTGAAAATGATAGCTTGCTTTCTTATTGTAAAGAAGAATTAGTTAAATTGGAAATAGATGAATCAGAAGGGAACATTTGCAAAGAGAGTTTCAATGAAAAGGTTGTTGCTGATATTGAGATAGAAGACCTCTCAAATTAACAAGATGAAGTATTGAGTGGGATTAAAATGGCTTCTAATGAGCAAGAACAAAGTCAAGTTTTACCAATGATTGATGACTTGCCAAGTAATTACCATGAAGTTCATGGTCACATGACAACAGCTAGAAAGGTGATAAAGATAGAGCCTCAAGGTGAAAATTATATGCAAGATGCCTTCTCAAGTCAACATGAGCCTCAAGGTGAAAATTATATGCAAGATGCCTTCTCAAGTCAACATGAATATGTTTAAGATGACATGTGTCAATAATATTTTATAATTTTTAATGAATTTGAGGCTCTCCAAGGGCCTATATATCTTTTTCAGTAGGATGAAGATGCTTTCTTCCTTGATTAATAATGTGGGACCCCCCAAGAGATTATTTAAGATAAAACACACCATTTGATGAATCCACTTGAATCTAAAGATGATACTAACCCTATGAGCCAAGATGTGATCATATTTGAGGTGAGTTCAAACATCAAGGAGCAACATGAGGTGGGTCTTGAGTTACATGATGAGTATGTATTCATTGAAAACATGTTTATTATTGATAACTCATTTGAGAGTACACCAAAGTTGTTGACTAGCAAGAGGCCTACTTCACCAAACATCATATCCAAAGGGAATCTTGCTCTACATCATTTCTCATCTCATAAAAGAAAAATTTTCATAAATTTTGCTTTTCACCTAGGATAAAGATGTCCTAAGGTTAGTTTTAGTAATTAGTGTTATTTTGATTTATTTTCCCTAAATGATTTGTAGCACAAGTGTGTGTGTATTGATTTAGTGTGTTATTTTTGTAGTGTTGTGTGTTTTAGAGGTATATAAATTATTTAAATTATTTTAAGTAATTTAAAATTAGGTTTAAGGTTTAATCATGTCTAAAGTCGAGTGGTGTGTGACCCCATATCCCAATGGATGGATAAGACAATCAGTCTAAGGTGAATAGAAATCATGCAATCCTAGGAGGTCACAAAAAATGTTAGCCAAATTTGTCTACCATAGGTGATTCTAATTAAAAAATTGTTATTTAGCTCATATTTAACTTTGTTGATAGCCTTTAAGGTGTTTTTATAGCTTATATCTCATATTATCATGGTAAGGTGTGATGTTGTCCTAATAGTGTTACAGGTCTCCTATGGTGGCATAGCCAAATATGAGGTCATGGTCCAAAACTTGGTTAACCAATGGTCATTTATTTGATCCTTTATAAGGTGTTTAACAAAATTGATCATTATTTTGACAAGATTAAGGTAATTATTTATTTTGGTCATAAACTAGTCTAGCCTTCTCATGTCATGTTTAAGTTTGTTCAAATGTGATAAAGGTTTATAGGGCCTTGCTAGGTCAAGAACACATGTCAAAGATCATATTTTAAACTTATTTGGTCCGTACAATCAATAAAATGAACTATAGCTTACTCTTCTAATGTTATAAGTTATTCAAACTATCTCTTTCTCATTTTATAACATGTAAAGAAGTAATATTGTATTAATTATATGATTTTTTTTTAATATGTTATGGCATGTGACTCCATCCTCTTTAGGTCATATCCATGCTCAGGAGTGAGTTACAAGTCTAGCAATGGTAGAAAGTTATTTCATTCCTCCATTGAGCTCTTTACAAGCATAAAAGGTTATTTTTATTAACAATGGTTCGTGAAGGAGGATGCATCTCAGGACTAGTACTGGTAGGTGTTGGAGGGGATCCATTATCTATATTAATCCATGAATTTTTTACAACAAGAGCCTTTTTTCCCTATGAACAATCACTAATAAAATTGAATGCTCTTAAACCCTCCTAAAACCCCACAAACATGGTTTTTTGTTTGATTGAGTTTTAAATATTATAGATTTAAATAGGTGGTTATATGACCTTATAAGGGTTATGAATATTCCTCACACATTTTACCTAACAATCACTTATAACGTGTGAATAACCTTGAGGCAATAAATCTCCATATGATGAAAGGTTGTAGACTTGATTACATGAGTTAGAGGTCTAAAAAAGAGTCAAATATGTTTGGGAGTTTAATGGTAGGTTTTAAATATTATATAAACCATAATTTAACTCTAAAAAATAATAAAATTATCCCTTAATTTATATAAGGTATAATAACCTCCATAACATGATGATCACCTACAACTTTCTACAAGCATTCTGCCTAGATCAATGTTGCAGTCAGAAAAGATATATATTTTTTTAGTTTTATGTGATTGATTGAATATATAAAATGGTTAAAATGGTTTATACGGTTCATATAGGTTATAATTAAAAAAACTTTACCTATTTATACCTCATAAAACTCAAGAAAGAATCAAAACATAGACAAACAGTCACAAAGAAATGAGAAAATGCAAGGTGGCATAATACTAAAAAGTGCATAGATTGAGTTTTACTAAATGAAACATCATGAAAATATACATGAAGTTTTTTTTGATGTATTTTAATGTTTAAATTTTTTTATATATATTTATACACACTGATGAGAGAAAAAATGGAAAAACACATGTCTATGTCACCTATAAGGTAGCAAACAAGCACTTTTGGAAAGAATTTTTATTTAGAAGTTTGAAAAAGTATTTTTAATTTTTTTTAACTCAAAAATGTCTAAAAAATTTAAACCTTTGAAATTATCCCAAGGAGGGAGTTATGTGAGGTCTAAAACTCATTTTGGACCCCAAAATCCATATTAGGTCTTCTTGAGGCATAGAGAGGCCAAATTGATTAATTTTTGGATTTGTAGGTGGATTTTGGAGCTAAAAAATTGTGTGAATGTATTTTAAACCATTAAAATAATTTTTTAACCATTATTTTATCTATTCTCATCCGAAATCATGTAGTTTCATGAAGTTGCATTTTTTCACTAGGCATTGGCAAGCTTAACAACTTGAGAAAGTGAGCATGAAGAGAACACGAAGGTGGTTGGGACTTTGATCACCATGGAAAGTTATAAAACACATAAAATCACTAAAAAAATATATACTCACATTTAATAAGCCCATAAACACCATTAATAGGTCTATTTGGATAAAATAAAGAGTTTCTTGTTGTGACAATCACCTAGCAAATTTTCATGTTTAACAAGTAAATCTAAGAAGGTATATAAGATTGGATGAAAATACTAAGCACCTAAGATGAGTTAAAAGTCATGTTTAAATTTTATATAATACCTAAACAAATATTAACCATCTAAAAAAGTATTACAATGGGTTTTAGCATGCTATGAAGAGTTGTACATGTTCAAAAAACACCTACAACTAGGTATAGTCTTAGATAGATGTGACAAAGAGATGTTTTGTTGGTGAAATAATGAGAAGAGATAATTAATGTGTTTAAATTTAGTATCATCATCAAGTAATGTATACCAAATAATATATCTCTATTTGGTGATCAAACATAGTAAAGAAACCCAATTTTGCACTCCAAATCTTGCTAAAGAAAATCAAGATCACTTCCAAGAGTGATAAGAAAACATGGAATATGTGACGTAGATTTTGGGTTTATACGAACAATAAAGGCTTATGGAGATATTATATACCATTTAATACCTTCAATATTATCATATTATGATTTAAAATATCCAAAAACTCTGTTTAGCTATGACACATTCCTAAGCATGCACAAAATTCTTAAAATTGGCAATTTTGAGAGATTTTAAGGTTGACCAAGGGAAAATGACACTTACAGAAGCTGATATATGTTGGGGAAGACCCAAAATAGGTTTTGGTTTTTACATTAAATTATTTAAAACTCCCTCAATGAAATTTTCTTCACTCTCGGCCTCCTTAGGCTTGTGTGTAGGTTAACTAGGGCTAAATTTTTTGTTTTTAGCCTAACTTGAGTTACAACCCATGAAATGAATTGAAAATTTGTAAACATACCTAATTTTATGTCTAATAAATTATTTTTTAGTTTTTTTAGTCTTAATATATGGCCTTGTATGGTCGTCAAGTATTGTGGGCTTGCATTAGACCTAATTAAGCCTAATTAGAAAAAATGGAGGTTGAGAAAGTAGGTCTATCATGGGAGTCAGATCATGAAATTTGGGTTGAAGTTGTAAGGATATAATGGGTACTCAAATTTAATTTTAATTCTTAAAAAAGTGTTATATATGTCTTAAAGCAAGGAGCTTTGCACCATAATAGGATTATAAGAAATAGGCCTACCTAAAGAGAAAACATGAGAATGATAAATGAAATAATAGAATTAAAGTGGGAAAATTATTATATTGGGGATTTAGAAAGATGTCCAATGAAATTAAATAATTTATACTCTAGGAATGTGACTTGTCAATCCATAATCACTTTAAATGGGAAGTTCCAAAGCAAATAGATGAGTCATGAAGGTCAATGATGATCTCTTATGCCACCTTAATGAAGAAGAAGATCATTTAAAGTACACACATGTTGATATAAGTTTTAATGACCACCTAATTACATGATTTCTTTATTTTAACTTGTCTTTATGAGATGACACTTGTCATATGCAACTCTTACGCCTCTGTTGTCTCTCTTTCTCACACTCTTCTATATATATGCTTGATTTTAGTATTGGAAGTATCCTTCCACCATGAATATGGAATAGCCTTGATATTTTTTATGCATATTAATCAATAATATGATTGTTTTACCTCCTTATATGGATATTAGTATTGTAAATATTTGAATGGTTGATCTAGGAAAGTGTAGACTTAGCTCACCTTGTCTTCTTGTAATTTGGTTCTCTATTAAAAGTTGTGAAGTGTGTCATCAGGGGTTCTAAGTGGATTAAAAGTAGAAAAAATATTCCTTTATAATCTCACATTACCTTATCTCTTTGAAAATCATTGATGTGACAGGTTCTTTTAGGAGAAGTGTAGGTTTATGGAAATCCTATAAGTCTTAGAGAACATGAAAATTAATGGTAATGGTATTATCATTTATTGAAATCACTTCACTTTTAGTTTATATATTTCCTTTACCCTTTTTATTTACAAGTAGTAGCCTAGTTTGTAGTTCTCAAGTGATGCATCAAGGAAGCTATCTCGGTATAGATGTTCAATCTATTATTTAGGTCACCCACAACCTAGGATTGTTCCCATGCTATCACTTAACTAAGGAGGCTTGAAAAATCTCCTCAAGGGTGAAAATTTTAATGGTAATAGTCCTCACATTCCTAGTGAGACAAGAGACTTAATCCATTAAAGATTTATTGGTGTTTATCTTCAATGTACGAGCTTTTGGATGTATGAACACAAGTACCAATGGTGACTCTAAACACATTCACTAGGTTTTGGTAGCCCAGGTATTCTTTCAATAAAGAACTCTTTCTATTTTATATTTCTCATGAGGTTTCATAGTTGATTTTGGAGTGGATTTATATTTTATTCAAGTTGGTGATCCATATCAAGCTTATGTTTATCCTTGTCAGTAGTTTGTTAATCCTTACCAATGACATGTTGATCCTTACTAGTAGCCTAGTCAGTCATATCATCTTTAATTTATTCCTTATCGGTGCTACAATGATCATAATTACCCTCCATATGACCCTATTTATTAATGTGACCAACTTTGCTATCAAGAATATTATTCTCCCTCCTTTCCTCATAAACCTTACCAAACTTGTCAACCTTCGTATCAATCTTATCAAGCTGGCCATCAATATGATTTAAGGTATAAGGAGGATAGGATATATCTAGGAAAATTCAAGATAAGAAAGATAAATATTCTCAGTTGCTTATGAAGATGTTAAAGAATGAAATGGTCATGAGAAAAATAGATACAAGTGTAGAACTTGGCCAAGTTGTCCTTTTTAATCTCACTCAAAATCTAAGGGACTCATTATAGTTTTCAAAGAGTGAGTTGGTAGCCTTTGAGAATGGAAACCAACATTCTCTAACCAATTAAAGAATATAAATAAGAGATTTGAATCAATTCATGGAGGATAGGTTAGTAAGATGGGAGAAGCAAGAATATTAATCTCATCAACCTCAATTACCCTCTCCAATCCAACTCAGTCCTCTTGTGTTCCTAAATTGATCCAAATTTCAATATCCCATAAAAATTCTTGATTCTATGAAAGCCTCACTCATTTTTCCTCAATCTCAACCTAATCTTCCCCTAGAACCTCCTCCCATGCCCATCCAAAATCAAAAATTTGAGGACAATCTAAGTCAATTTATAAGCTTCCCAAAAACTTAATCTTTACCTTAAATTTTCAACACACTATCAAGAGGAAGATCCTATTTTAAAATTTACAATTTATAATCAAGTGGTAGAGTTTTCGGGGAATAAAGATGAACTATACCTAGATCAAAAAGTTGAGGCCCATAAGGAACTTGTACCTATTAAATCACCATCCATCTCTCCTCAAGAGATCCAAAATTTTCAATCATGGAAGTACATATAAGGAAACATCCAAAACAAGAGTTCTTACCCAATCTAAAATCCAATTCATGAATCTCTTCAAGCCCCACCCCTCCCTCCTCAAGAACCTAAAACCATCCCATCATGGAATTTAATCCATGATGGAATCCAAAGCAAGAAATAAGTCCTTATTGAGATAGTTTAGGAACCTAAAACTTTCCCATCATGGATTTAAATTCAATAAAACATTAAAATTATGAACAAGATCCTTGTTAATGAAGTTTAAGACCAATTCATATCCAATTTTGAAGGACTGGTTGGTGAATGGAAGGAGAATAATGATAGGATATTTGATCTCAAAAGTCCAAATCTTGTTTGTGAGTTTGAGAAACCTATCCTTAAAGAATAAAATGTTATATGGGAGGTAAATGAAGAAGGCCAAGTTGAACATTTAAGTGAACAAAATTAAGGATATGAAGAAGACATTTCAAGTGAACATGAGGAAGAACTCATCATTGGCACTCCCCTTGGTGAAGAAAAGAACAAATCAGTCTTTGGAGATGAAGGGAGAGGTGATATTAATCATGTATCAACATAATTTAAAGGAGAGAATAATCTTAAAGGTGAATAAAGCTCAATTGAGATAGTTTCAGTAGTTGCCCAGCCAACTAGTCATGTCATTGAGACCATGTATGATCAAGAAAAATAGTTCTTAGAGCCTATTGATGAATTGGAACAACTAGATAAATTGAGATGCAATTGGATATCTTACAAGATGTCTCATGTGGTCAAGAAAAGGTAAAGTATTATTTTATATCACTCATTTTATTGAAAATGATAGCTTGATTTCTCATTGTAAATAAGAATTGGTTGAATTGGCAATAGATGAATCAGAAAGGAACATTTACAAAGATATTTTTAACTAAAAGGTTGTTGTTGATCTTGAGATAAAAGATCTATCAAATGAATAAGATTAATTCTTGAGTGGACTTGAAATGGATTCCAATGATTATCAAATGGATAAGATTAATTCTTGAGTAGGCTTGAAATGGCTTCCAATGAGCAAGAACAAAGCGAAGTTGTATTAATGATTGATGACTTTCCAAGAAACCACCATGAAACTCATGATCACATGAAAACAATTAGAAAGGTGATAAAGATAGAGCCTCAAGGTGAAAATCATATGTAATATGCCTTATCAAGTCAACATGAAGATGTTAAATATAACATGTGGCAACAATATTTGAGCATTTTCAATGAATTTGAGGCTCTCCAAGGGCCTCTATCTATTGTTGGGTAGGTTAAAGATGTTTGTGAAGCTATTTTGTTCCTTGAATAATAATTTGAGACCCACCCAAAAGATCATTAAGGACATAAAACACCATTTCATGGAGCCACTTGAAGTTAAAGCTAATTCTTCACCTATGAACCAAGATGTGATCATGATTGACATGAGTTCAAACATTAAGGATCAACATGAGGTGGGTCTTGAGTTATATTATGAGTATGTATTCATTGGAAACATGTTTGCTATCAATAAATCATTTGATAGTATGCCAAAGTAGTTGTCAAGAAAGATGCCTACTTCATCAAACATCATGTCCGAAGGTTAGCTTTCTCTACCTCAACGTTCATCTCATAGAGGAAGAATTTTCATAAATTTTCCTTTTGATCCAAGATGAAGATATCGTATGGTTAGTTGTTTTTAGTAGTGTTATTGTGATTTATTTTTCATAAGTTCTTTGTAGCACAAGTGTGTGTGTCTTTATTTAGTGTGTTGTTTTGTATTCTTGTGTGTTTTAGAGGTATATCAATTATTTTAGTTATTTCAAGGCATTTAAAATCAATTTTAAGGTCTAATCAAGTTTAATGTTGAGTGGTGTGTGACCCCATATCCTAATGTATGGAAAAGGAAACCAAAATAAGGTGCATATCAATCATAAAATCCTAGGAGGTTGCCAAAGATGTTAGCCAAATTTGTCTACCATAGGTGAGTCTAATTAAAAACTTGCTCTTTATTTCATATTTAACATTGTTGATAGCCTTTAAAGTGTTTGTCTAACTTATATCTCATCTTATTATGGCAAGTTGTGATGTTGTCCTAATAGTATGAGAGGTCTCCTAGGGTGTCATAACCAAATATGAGGTCATAGTCCAAAACTTGAATAACCAATGGTCATTTATTTGATCCTTAATAAGGTGTTTATAAAATTTGATATTTATTTTGACAAGATTAAGGTAATTGCTTATTTTGGTTATATGATAGTCGAGCCTTATCATGTCATGATTAAGTTAGTTCAAATGTGATAAAGGTTTAAAGGTCCTTGATAGATCATGAACACATCTCAAAGATAATATTTATAACTTATTTGGTCTGTACAATCAAGAAAATGAATTATAGCTTACTCTTCTAATGTTATAAGTTATTTGAAGTGTCTTTTACTCATTTTATAATATGAAAAGAAGTAATATTATAATAAATGGTAGTAAAATGGTTTTAATATGTTATTTTAATTTTAATCCATACTGTGTAGAGTGAGTTACAGGTCTATAAATGGCATAAAACTGATCCATTCCTCCATCAAGCTCTTTGCAAGTAAAAAAGGGCAGTTTTCTTCACAATGGTTCATGAAAGAGGATGCATATCATGAATAGTTTTGGTATGTGTTTTAAGGGTTCCATATTTAATCTTAATCCATGTATTTTTTTTTTCAGCAAGAGCCTTTGTTCTCTATAAACAATCACAAGTAAAACTAACTTCTCTTAAACCCTCCTAAAACCCTGTAAGCATGGTTTTCTATCTAAAAGATTTTTAAAGATTATAAATGCAAATAGGTGGTTATATAATATTATAAGTGGCCTTATTATCCTCCAAAATTATCCCTAACCATAAATTTTCATGTTTGAATAACCTTGAGGCAATAAATCTCCATATGATGCCAAGTTGCAGACTTGAGTACATGAGCTTGAGGTATATAAAAGAGTCAAACATGTTTGGGAGTTTAATGTCAATAATTAAATATTATATAAACCATAATTTAACTATATAAACTAATAAAATGATCCCTCAATTATCAAAAGTTCCAATAAACTCCATAACATGATGATCACCTACAACTTTCTGCAAGCATTCAACCTAGATCACTGTTGCAGTTAGAAAAGGTATTTTTTTAGTTTTATGTTATTGATTGAATGAATAAAAATTTTATAATGGTTTATGGGTTTAATATATGTTATTATAAAAAAATAATTATGTAGTTATACATCATAAAACTCAATAAAAATCAAAACACATACATACAGTCATGAAAAAATGAGAAAATGCAAGGTGGGATAGCACTAAAAAGTTAATATCTTGAGTTTTACTATATTAAACCTCATGAAAATATATATGGAGTTATATTTCAATTTATTTGAATTTTTAATTTTTTTTTAATATATTTACACCCAATCATGAAAGGAAAAAAATGGTAAAACATAGGTTTATGTCACATATAGGGTAGCAAACAAACACTTTTGGAAAGAATTTTTGTTCAGAAGTATGATGAGGTATTTTTGATTTTTTAAAATTTTCATAGGTCTTAAACATTTATACCTTTCTAATTATCCCAATTATGGATTTATTTTAGGTCTAAAACTCATTTTGGACTGCAAAATCCATATCAGGGCTTCTTGAGGTATAGAAAGGCCAAATTGAGCAAATTTTGGAGTTGAAGATGGATTTTGGAGATAAAAAATTGTGTGAAGGTATTTGAAACCATTAAAATAATTTTAAAATCCTTATTGGTTATATTATCATCCCAAATCATGCAGTTTCATGAAGTTGCATTCTTTCACTAGGCATTGACAAGCTTAGCAAATTGAGAAAGTGAGCATGAAGAGAACATGAAGGGTGTTGTGAGTTTGATCACCATGGAGATTTATAAAACACTTGAACTCACTAAAACAATATATACACACATTTATAAAAACCATAAACACCATTAGTAGTTTCATCTATAGAAAATGAAGAGTTTGTTGTTGTGACACTCACCTCAGGAGTTTTCATGCTTAACAAGCAACTCTAAGAAGGTCTAGAAGATTGGATGGAAAGATTAAGAACCTAATATGAGTTTAAAATAATTTTTAAATGCTATATAATACCTAAAAAAATATTCACCACATAAAACAATATTTCAAAAGGTTCTAACATGCTATGAAGAGTTGTACATAGTCTAAGAGCACTTATAGCTAAGTATAGTGTTACATAGATGTGACCAAGAGATATTTTATTGGTAAAATAAATGAAAAGAGATAATTAAGATATTTAAATTTATTATTAAAATCAATGAGGTCAAAAAAAATAAGATATTTATATTTTGTGAGCAAACACAATCAATGAACACAATTTTGAACTCACAGGTTTGCTAAAGAGATTCAACTTCACTTCCAAAAATGAGAAGAAAGTATGTAATATATGCATTAGAATTAGGATTTAGATGAAACATTAATGTTTATAAAGCCATTAAATACCATTTAATACCTTTAATAATATAATATTATGATTTAAAATATCCAACAACACTATTCAACATTGACACAGTCCTAAACATGCACAAAATTCTAGAAATTGGCACTTTTGAGAGATTTTAAGATTGAGCAAGGTAAAGAACCTTGGAGAATCTGAGAGATATTGGGGAAGAAAAAAATAGTTTTTTTTTTCTTTTTTATTTTTCCATTAAGTGATATAAAACACCATCAATTAAATTTTCTTCACTCTCGGCCTCCTTAGGCCTATATGTAGGCCAACTAGGGCTAAAAATCTTGTTTTTGGCCTAACTTGAGTTACACCCCATGGAATGACTTGAAATTTTGAAAAAATACCTAATTTTATGTCCCATAAATTATTTTTTAGGGTTTTTAGTGTTATTATATATCCTTGTATTGTCTTCAAGTATTTTGGGCTTGCATTAGGCCTAATTAAGTTTAATTAGAAAAAATGGAGGTTGAGAAAGCAGGTTTGTTATGGGAGTCAAATCATGAAATTTGGGGTGAAGTTTTAAGGTTATAATGGGTAGTAAAATTTACTTTCCATTTCCATGTAATTTTTACATGTGTCTCAAACAAAGGATATTTACACCAAAATAGGGTTACAAAAATAGGCCTGCCTAAAGAGAAAATATGAGAAACATGAATGAAATAGCAAAATGAAAGTTAAAAAAATGATTGTATTGGGGGATTAAATATATTTAAAATTAATTTAAAACATTTATACTTAAGGAATGTGATTTTTTAATCCATAATCACTCCAAATGGTTAGTTTTAAAGCAAATGGATGAGTCATGAAGTGCAATGATGATCTCCTACGTTGCCTTGATGAATAAGATCATTTCAAGTACAGAAATGTTGATAGAAGACTTCATAAATTCATAATTTCATAATTTACTATTTTTTATTTGTCCTTATGAGATGACACTTGTCATATATATCTTTTATGCCTCTCCACTCTCTCTTTCTCACACTCTTCTATATATATGCCTAATTTTGGCATTGTAAAGATCCTTCCATCAAGAGTATGTCATAGACATGATATTTTATATGCCTATTAATCAATAATATAATAATTTTTACTCCTTATATGGATGTTAGTAGTTTAAATCTTTGAATGGTTGATATAGGCAAGTGTAGACTTAACTCACCTTGTCTTGTTATCTTATTCTTCTTCCATTGTTGTCATTTAGTTCTCTATTATATGTTGTGAAGAGTGTCATCAAGGGTTATAAGTGGATTATAATTGGTAAACATATTCCATTATACCCTCACATTACCTTACCTCTTTTTAAAGCATTTATGTGATAGGTTCTTTTAGGAGAAGTATATGTTTATGGCATTCAAATATGTCTTAGTGCACATGAAAATCAATGGTAGTGGTCTTAAAATTTGATGCATCACCTCCATTTTATTTTATAGTTTTATCTTACCCTTTTTATTTTCAAGTAGTAGCGTCGTTTTTAGTTATTGAGTGATGCATCAAAGGCTTTATCCCTATCTATAATTTCAATCCATTCTTGAGGTCACCCATAACCTAAGATTGTTCCCATGTTATCACTCAAGTGAGGAGGCCTGAATGACCTCGTCAAGGGTGAAAATTTAGATGATAATAATTATTTCATCATGATTATCATGACATATGCCAATTTTTACTTTTTGCTACAAAGTATTATGGTTTGTCATTCATTCCTATCACCAACCATTTATATAATGATGCACATATATGTCACTCCTCTCATTAATCATGTTAGAACTCAATTTATTTCACACATTGGCCTACCTCACCTTGATCCCCCCTTCTATGGAGAACATTGTTTCATTACCAATTTTGATTTACCTCTAGTTACTACTTGATGATAAAGAGCTCATATGGCTCCTTTTATTCCTCCTCCACATATACCTATTTATTTTCTTCATTCACATCCCACCTCTACTACTCACCCTTAGCAAATAGTAGACCCTATAGTTTGAGTTGTCACTAGATGAAATCAGATGCCTCCTTAGCCTATAAAAGAGAAACATAATCCCATCCTCCCTCATCATCCTTAACATAATACAATGGGACTTATAGATCAACATAGAACATATGATATTATGGTTTAGTTGAGAAATACACCAATTAAGCTTTCTATATTAGAATTATTCCAAAAGGCAACTATTTTCAAAGATATTCTTTTAACACTTAATCATATATCTTTGCCTCATGATACAGACCCAACTTATTATACATCTATTATGAAGACTATCAAGGACATTGAGGATGTTATATCTTTTGACAATGAGGATTTTACCTCGCAATCAACTATTGATCAAAATATCCCTCTTAATTCAAACATAAATCAAAACAATTGCTCTTAAATGAGTTCTAATTGATAGTGGTTCAAGACTTAACATATGCAACCTCACATTCATAAAAACTATGGGGTTTGACATAACATCAATTCAAAAGACATAAGAAAATTATAGGTTTTGATGATATTCCTCGAGAGGCATTGGGTATTATTACATTAGATATCATAATTGGGCCCAAAACCCGATCCACATAGTTTTAAGTGATGCCTAATCATTTTCATTATAACTTATTACTTGGGATACCTTGGATACATGCTATGGATGTTGTACCATATACCTTGCATAGATGTGTCAATTTTTTACATGATGGATACTTATACAGTTTCCAAGATGATAACCAACCATTCATATATTACCAAGACATAGATCCTACCACCACGAGTACATCTTTAGATGGGACACCTCATGTTCTCATAGATTCTTGACCTCACAAGTTTTTGATAGAGCAGATCATACAAATGAGTTCAAGAAATCTATAACCACTATTCCTATACCCTTTTTAGATTCTCTTACAACACACTTATCCCAACTCATGGTATATTATGGGATTATCATAACATAGTTACCATTACTTGTCAATTTAGAGGAAGTATACATCATAAACTTAGATAAAACTTCCCAAGCCACCATAGAGGATGATCCAACACACATTTACATTGATGATTATTTATGTGGATTAAGTTTCACACCACATGTGTCAATTTTTTACATGATGGATACTAATACAATTTCCCAGATGATAACCAACTATTCATATATTACAAAGACATAGATCCTACCACCACGAGTACATCTTTAGATGGGACACCTCGTGTTCTCATAGATTATTTACCTCACCAATTTTTGATAGAGCAGATCATACAAATGAGTTCAAGAAATCTATAACCACTATTCCTACACCCTTTTTAGATTCTCTTACAACACACTTATCCTAGCTCATGGTAGATTACTTGCAGTTAAAGGTAGATTATTTTATACATTGGATACATATGCTGAAATTATGGATATTGACCTAGTTATTTATATTTAGGTAAACGATATACATGATAGACCACAATGAATTTTATATATGTTACTTGATATAGGATTGATGACATTACCCATAGTTCACCATACATTCATTAGCATATTCTCACAATAGGATAATAGACCATTTTATCATTTCCATAGGATTATTGGACATGATATAGATACATGCTCAATACTACAATGTAAAATAAACAAATTCAAAGCTTAGGGTACTATCCAAATTACACAACCTCTACCTCCACCAGTATAGGCACCACATTGGATTCGTCACCAATGCAAACATTTGATGATTGATCTATTGACTATTTATATTTTTGTCAAGGAAAAATACATCCCTTATGTTGTTATAGATGAGGATTTTGATCTTAATACTTACACCTTGGCATTCTTAAAACACATAAGACATCAGGAGAGTGAGCTACAATATGCTATACACTGTCAAGACTCCTTAGGACATATCAAGCTATTGGTTGCATGTGGCCTTAAGGTGATCAGCACATTCCTTTTTGTCATGATCAAAGGCACTTATATATAGGTTACACTTGGTAGAAAATGGTTATAGGAAATCGATGCCACAGTTGATTGGATAGACAAATTCTTAACATTCAATAATGAGGGACACATAATTCACATTCTACATGATGGCATAGATGAGAAACATAGGTTTCACATAGATACCTAGAGATCCAATGTGGTTTACCCTAGATTTGCATAGGAAGCTTATTAAAGATTAGAGTATCATGCCATTCAAATGCACATACTCATGACTATTGCTAAGGATAAGGCCATACTTTTACGAACAACATGGTATGATGATCACAGTGATGATGATTTAATTGAGTTTAGGCAGATTCAATATCTAACAATGGACGATCTCCCACCATATCTAATATTTAACTATCCACATCTTTTGGATGTGATCTTAGGTCTCTAGAGGCACTAATTTGCTTTTTTACATACTCATATTTACTTACACATTACTATCATATAGCTTATCTTGCCTTGGTCCTTATATATAGTTTCATTTCCATGATTACTTGTACATAGCTTATATACTTAGAAAACAAAAAAACAATATAATTTATTCAAAACACAAAAAAAATCATATATTTCTCAAAAATACAAAATTTAGATTATTTGCATATCCATGGTTACATTCTTTATACTTTCCAGGTACTACATATGCTATCTATCTTGGTATAGTAGGTTTTATCATACATACATGTTTCATTTATTCTCTTTGAGTGTTCACATATTCTTACAGGACTTAGGTCCATCACATATATTTAGAGTTGCTACTATCTACCCACTAGGGGCAAATACATAGATACACATATTCAACATTGATACATTCTCCCATTGGGTCCAAACCATACACAACTTCCTATTTACATGGTTATATCATTTTATACTTACTCAATTTTTTTGTTAACTACTACTACTATAGACTCAATTATGTATATATTTTCTCTTATACAGATTTGTACCATATGCTCATGAATACTTTCATTTATAGCTTTCTTAATTTAGACTTAATTTTGTCTTTTTTCTTCTACATCTAGTCAATGGCATTTAAATATGCCATTATTCTACAAATCTAAGACACTTAATTTCATTGTATGTATGCTTTAGACATGTGCCCATATCCTTGTGTATGATTTCTTGATTATGTATGTGGACATTTGAACATGTCCTTCTATGTGGCGCTAATCCAACCTAGTTGTTATTTGTGCATGTGGACATTTGAACATGTCCTTATATGTATTTCTTTGTCATATTTAGTGACATGTGCCCATGTCCCTTTTATTATGGCTTCTTGGCCTATTTTGCATCTCACATGTGTTTGTATGTATGTTTTCATGTATATGCCATGGACATGACACTTGTCTCTAACTTGTTGATTGTACACTTAGTTTGTGATGCCATGAGTGATCTCATGCATCTCCCATTCCTTCTTGGGTGCCTTGATGGACATCATGCCCCACCCCCCATGTAGTTTACACATATTATTACTCAAATTTTCTATTCATACACATGTTTACATTGTTATAATTATCTTGAGAACTTTGTGAATGTTATATCTAACATACATTGTACATTACCAACTTATGCTCAAATTATTTTACATTATGATGTCATGTATACACATTATATTGGTTTATCATATAGATATCATATGTTTTCAACCTAACACACATCATGTCAATCTTTTCTTTTGAGGATAATTATTACATAGGTACAACAACCCCCCTCAAAATAAGGGGCATTCGTATGGGTTTGTAATAGAAAACAGGTCATTCAAGTGCACTTAGAGTATAATTTTTAGCACACAAACATAGAATTATAGAGCTCAGAATTAGGAAAACACCATGTAAAATAGTTAGACAAAGATCAGAGTCAATTTTGTAAAAATTAACATAGAAGACACTAGTATGACACAAAGGACACTAACACAGTGCACTATTGTCTAAGGAACCATGTTATTATCTAGTAGCCCTAGAAATAAGAAAATATATATTTGATAGAACATAATAGTTACAATTTATATTTGCATAGTTTAAATCATAGGTTATCATATTTGATTAGTTTATGCTCAATTTTACACATAATCATACCAATTTTTTTTAGATTGGGGGCATCATGTGTGGCATTATCTCTCTCATTTCAGTTTTAGATATACATAGACATAGGTTGCTACAACTCAATCCAAAATCTACATGCATAGATATAATAATTGGGGGTATGTGTATGACACATTGTTTTCACATGATCAATTTTGCACTAGGTCATCTCAAATGGAATGACAAATCCATGTCATTATCCAAATTATATATTTAGACACCATTTGCACCAGGTTTCACACTAGATTGATGCCTTATTCTATCTTTAGTAGTTAGCATTTTTACATAGTTCATGAGCTACATTCTTGAGTTCTTGAGAGGCCCCTTACATTTTAGTGTTTCTGAGTGGTACTAGATCTATCTTACATAGTTTTAGTTACATCATACATTTTCAATCACATATGCATCTACTACACATGGGTAGGCAATGATGGATTCATAACCTACTTGAATTCTTGAGCCACCTACATAGGAGAGTTGAACAATCCATTAGTTCAATCCAAGTTATTCACAATGTACAATCCACCAAGTAGGGGTGGGAAATTATGGATTCAAAATTGAATTGAGTTATTAACCCAACCACACATGGGGATTGAGTAAGACATCAACTCAATCTAAACTATTCACCATTTAAACACCAGCTACACACATATAAGATGTCACTAGGTTTTTGCATTAGTTTACGTACCTAGTGAGGTGTATTCATCCCTTTCCTCTCTCTTTTATCTCTTTACTCAATTTTATCTTTGATTTTGATATTCCCTAAGTAAGGACTGATTCATACATTTTTTATTTATAAGACACACAATCGAGCATGCTTCATGAACTTAGACCTAGATTCATGGGCTTCTTCTCATAGGTAAGTCTAGGTACACTTCTTCTTCCTTTATCCTATTCATTTCACTTGATTGTATTTTTAAAATAAAGAGGGGGATAAATGTAGTCATATAAAATGTCACTTGAGTGCAATGAGTGTCATTTGAGACCAACTATCCCTAGCTTAGCCCTAGACCTATCTTAGGGCCTCCTTTGACCCTTATCCAAATTTTGTGAAAGTATTACACATCTATAGGCATCCCAAAATCAATCCTAGACCTTCCCCTAGGGATCTAGGCCCTTAGTGTCCCAGGTTCTACCACCTAGACACTAACATGCCCCTTTGGACACTAGCGCATTGTGATAGTGACCAAGGGACCACACTAGTGTCCCTTGCTTAATTTTAACCCCAACAAATATATTTTCAATTCCTAAGACACCTAGGGTTGGCCTAGACAAATTTCACACTCCACATAAGCACCAGATTAGTATAAATACATGACTTTTATACCTTTACCCACTAGATGGAAATTAGATGAAAATACACATAAATAAACTCAGAATAGGTTATGCATAATCAAGGTCATTGATCCCTATTCTGCCCTACTTTTGTATAAATTCATCTAAAGTCATCCAAGCTCAGACTACACAAATTTATAATATCAAGCCTCATTCAAATCACTCAAGTTGACATTCATACTATCATCACTTGCACTTGCACTTTGATTAGGAGAACTACATCAAGCTTGATCCCCTCTTAAAGTATTGGTAGGTAGGTAAGTCTCAACATAGATGGATGTTGAGGATGTCTAGACTACCCAACTAACATCACACTTTTGCTACTTGTGCTCTTTAAATACCTTAACAACATGGAGATATAGGGTCTACATATAAAATAAGTTTAAAAAATGTCATAAACAATGAAATAGGTTTCATCCACATATGAATATGCCTATCAAACTTAGGCACTACTATTCCTAAAATTTCACATTAATCCTTGCATAAGGACACTAGTGCAAAATAGAGGACACTAGTATAATGCACTACTATCTAGCTAACCATGTTATTGTCTAGGAGGAATTTTGACACCTAGATCTTGTTCATGACACCCTAATCAGTGTTTGTGCCAATTTTTAGTCCCTAGATCATTCATCTTAGTCAATTTCCAACTAAGTAATTATTTATGTCATTCATTACTATTTTTAGAAATATTGGATTAGGCTAATTATTTCACAAATTAGTGGCTATATTTATTCTCTAATTTAATGTACTCATACCCTTTAACAACGTAGCATTTACATTCCATAAATCCCTTAAAGTTAAAATAAATACCAAAAATAGGCATATGTAATATTGAGAAAAATGTTGACATGTGAAAATGTCCCTCATTACGGCCATGAGCATTGTAGAATGTGCCCATGCTAGTCTAACAAGAGACATCTTAGGTTCAAAAAAACCTAAAATAACTAATAAATAACATCTTACTATTGAATCCTTCACTAATCTCACATTCTTGAATTGACATTATTTGGACCATCTATACAAATAACAGCACAAATATTAAAGACATTAATCTTCCTCAACTTTAATGTTAAAGAAACCCAATTTCTAAATTATTGACAAATTTTTTTTTGGTGAACAACTCTTTGTGATCCATCATTAATTATTCATTTTGATGATGACTACAAAGTGTATTTGGAAACATAATGTCTAAAAAACATATTTCCATATTTCGGAAATTGTGTTTGTTAAACATACAGAGGTCAATGAGAGACTTCTAGCTATTTGCATTAGTTCACTCTGAATTTGAAACAAAATATTGATTTTTAGAGGTAAAATTATACTGAATAATTGCAATAAGTTCTTTCTTATCATTGGATTGACATAAATTTGAGTTTGCCTTGGCTAGATCCATATATGATTTATTATTCACAAACTTTATTATGAAATGTGGAAACACAAATTATGAAGATTTTTTAATAAATTAAATAATTCATTATTTGAAAAAAAAAATTAAACAAAAATAAACATGTAATTAGTATGCCATACACAATGCATAAAATATAGACTAGCACATTCAATATATCATTTTTTCCTTCTTTTATTTCTTCTTCTCATTCTCCTTAATATAAAAATGATATAATAAAATGTATTAATAAAATTACACCTGAACATACTTTTTCATAAAAAATTATTCAAAATATATCTAAAATATACAAAATAAATATTACTTACATGAAAACAAAGTAATCTTATCTATATAGCCATTGCATTGTTTTATTCTTCTAAAATTATCCTAAAGACACACTATACTTATCTGGAGGCATCACCATTACTTTATTTTAACAAGGAAGGGAAAATGAACATTATTTCTTTGAGCTTCATGTAGCCCAACTCCAACCAAGCGAAAAATAATTTTTGGACGTTAAATTTTAGTCATCCAAACTACTTCCTCAATAAGAATCACTAAAACTAACAAGTTAATTTTTTTTAGTCACATAATAATGAATATTGAGAATGATAGTAGCTTTCCCATACCTCAAAATCATCTTGGCTTCCTTTATATGAATTTAGGATGGCCTAGACATATACCTTGAAACAAGAGAAATTGAAAAAGTGATAGCTAGTCTTATGTGAATTATAAACATTAAGCTTTCAACAATACTTTTATAAGCTATCTATAAAATATTTCAACACCGTCTTATCTACATAACAAAAATTCATAAACATTAGAAGTGGGTACTGGTTTACAATCAACCATATTGAATTTTTTCAACACATGCTTTACATAGTTATTTGAATAATAATAATTTCATCCTTACTTTGATGAACCTTCATCCCAAGTAATTATTGCATGAGACCTAGATCTTTCTTTTCAAATTCATTCATCATAGTAATTTTGAATTCATCTTGAAACTGCTGCTCATATATAATAAATCATCAACATACAAACTTACAATAAGCACATAATTACCTTCTTGATTGTAGTAAAGAGTAGGCTCACTCTATTTTATTTTGAAACCATTCTATTTCGAATTACTATCGATTAAGGCATACCATGCTCCTGGTTATTTCTTGAGGCTGTACAAAGCCTTCCTCAAATTGTAGAATTGGTCTTCTTTACCTTATACTACAAAACCTTGTGGTTGTTGTACATAGACTTTCTCTTCTAAGTACCCATTCAAAAAGTCATTTTTCACATTCATGTGATGTATGATCCATTTCTTTTGAGATTTTAGTGAAATCACCATTCTAATGGTTTATTTTCTTGCCACTGTTGTAAATATCTCTTCATAATCTATGCCATAACTTTGAGTGATGCCTTTTACAACTAAACGTGCCTTGTGTCTTTCAACACTACCGTCACTATTGGACTTAGTCTTATAGACCCATTTAATACCAATACACTTCTTATCATGTGAAAGTTTTGTATGTTTCTAAATATCATTCTTATGAACGGATTCCATTTCTTATTGCGTTGTTTTCAGCTAGACATCATTAGTACATGGATGTTAATCTCATGATGGTTCAAAATTATACATCATTAGTACTCTATCTTCTCCTTCTTCTATTCACTATCATATTGGTTAAAGAGATTAGGTTTGCTAAAAATTTTCCTACAAGTGGGGATTCGAACATAGATTAACGTCGTTTAACTTACATATTGAGAGAGCTCTACACATGTCCATCTAAATAATGCTAGTGCACATTGTTTAAATGTTTACAGGGAACCAGGGAACATCATCAATCTTGTTTAACTTTATTTTTTGCTCTTTTTATATTATTGTGTACAAAGGTCGAGATCGCTAAATATGGAAAACGTTGACAAATTTATAAATTCATCCTACTTTTCCAGTATATATTCTTAAATGTTAATATCAATATCCTATATCACGTTTGGAAAGATGGAAGTAATTTAACATTGAAAAATATAATTTTCTTTATATATTCGATATCTCTTCTAATGATGCACGAGAAAACTGTTTAGACATTATGCATATGGATTGTATTACAAGTAAATCTACATAATATGAAATATTGAAAAAGTACTGTGTTTTATGACTGCAGATATTGTTCATATAAGAAGCTATGATAGTGGAGCTATATTTTTTTGGTGTCGCTATGTGTAACTTTGCAGAATTTGGTATTAAGTTAAAGGATAAACTGAAAATCTACAAACTATACATACACTTCGTCCATGCCAATGCCACGTGTCACAAAAAATGAAAATTAAATCCCAGAAATGGAGCTATTTGTTTGCTGGTTAAGTAGTGCTTAGACTCGAAGGATTTCATCTCTCTTACACGCAGTCAAAAAGACTGTCAAAAATTAAATTTTCGATTGTCACGTCTGTCAGACAAATTCGATATGACTGCAAGTTAAAAAGAGGGGTACTGTACAGTAACGCCAAGAATTTGATGGCCACGTCTTTCTAAACGGACATTAATGAGTTTGTCCTCTCCATGGATTCGATCAAGGCTCCTTTTAACTTGCAGTTATGTCTGTCTATGCTGCTGGCACCCACGGCGCTGTCGTCTTTCTGTCCTCGCATCAGTAAGGACAGAGAGACGCATTCGCCATTGTTAACAAACAAGAAGGGAGAACAGTCGAAGCAGATAAGTCTGCAGGAGAGCGTAGGTCACAGTGGGTCCTGTTCAGCACATGAATCTTCCGGCTTTTCCCAAAATCATGGACGTGCAAGAAACCTTTGTTACCGTCAATTTTATTACTGGTTCAAAAGGTCAAATTTTAAATTAGGTCTTGACAGATAAATGAGTCATCCTGACCTATTTTATGTATCCTAAAACCTTGAAATCACCTCATCTTCTCAGGGGAAAATGGTGTGGGTGGATATTTCTGCCATTTTAGTTGACCATCTTCTCATTTTTTTCCAATTTTATCTTAGCAGTGGTAAAGATATTTCTTTTAATTTTCAACATAAACTCAATGTGACTTATTTGAGTAATAAGGATTTATAGCTACCTTTGGTACTCTTTGGAATTCAGTCACCAAGCCTCAAGAAGGGGATAACTAGAAACTTTGGTGGTAAGCTGCACTTGATAGATGTATCTCTTTTATCTGATCATATGGTAAAACTGTTCCTTGAGCTAAGAAGAGGAAGGAAATTTATCTAAAAAGGCTCGACTATGGACATAAAACCCTCTACTCTAACCTTTTAGATGAAAACCTTCAAAATATAATAGCTATTACAGAAAATTAGATTATAAAATAATTAGAGTTTTATCAAGGATCGAGGGCTTGAGTATGATCCCATCATAAATGGATTAAATATGAAGATAAAAGGATTTAAATTATTATTTCAATACCTAAATCACAAACACCAAAAAGAGAGAATAATATTCATTTTAGACCATTATGGGAACTATTGATCTTCTTATGCAGTAATTTAAAAACAAATATTCATCATTTTCCAGCTCTCTTCATTAATTAGAACATGCACGATGCAACCTTTATAGAATTGAGTAATGTGGTGACCCAATGTATTCTGACCAAGTTCATGTAGTACATACATGATCACTTTGACATGTTTCTAACCCTTCAGAAATAGGAATACACTCTTTTTTCTTGCCAAACGAAAAACTTCCATGCTTAGATGGTTTACCAACGGAATTTTCCAGGGTCATGTGGTCTAGTATTCATGATGGATTTTATCGAGTTTATATCAAGGCTAAATAAACTAGCTCACTTGGTACCTTTATCAACTAAGGGCTAATAAATCTATTTCCTAAACATAATTATAAGGATAATGTAGTTGGTTGGAAACACATCCCTCTCCTTAATAACTCTTACAAGATTATTGCTAAATCTTTTGGTCATTGTATTAAAGTAGTGGTGAAAGATATTGTTATACCTAAGAAAACATGATTTACTTGTGGGAGATTCATTATAGAAAATTTGGTCTTATCTTACGAATTTGTAGAATGGGAACAAAAAACAACTCAAAACTTTCTAATTGTTAAGCTTGACTTTGACAAAGCCTATGATAGAATCAAATGGAAATTTATTCTTAATATGCTACGTTGGCTAGAGTTTGGAAAAAAAATGTTTCGTCACATTAAAATTTTGTTTAAAGATATCTCAACTAGACTTTCAACGAAAGTTCTCTCATTAAATCCTTTGTGCTTCAACGATCCATTCGCCAAGGTTTTCCTTAGCTCCTATTTGCTATTTTTTGGTTATTGATGCTCTTGGAAACTTTTTGCTAAGGGAACATAATAATAATACTATTAAAGTGATCACTCTTCCTAGTGATACTTAATCCTTTAACTATCATATTATTTTTGATAGTGTGATTTTTCTTTACAACAATAAAGAGCAAATTATATGTGCAAGCAAGGATTAGTCTATAACTATCCAATCTCAAGAGATCCAAATTTAGATTAGGTTAACAAAAGAGCTTATAATATGCAAGTTCAAGGTGTGACCAAATGTGGAACCATAAACCTATAAATAAGCATACCTACTCATAAATGTCAAGGGAAAGGGTTTCAAAACATTTAGTCCTATGACAGAAGGGGGTAAGTGCACAAAGTTGGGGGATAAAAAGGGGCCTACCCATAGACATGATTTTCTTGAAATTTCAAAAATCTAAACTTCTATAGATAATTTGAGATATCTACACTCCAAATCTAAAGATGGTGTAAGAACATAAAATATAGAATTTTAATTCTATTTTTGAAAACATTATTTTTGATTTTATAAAATGGTTAAGTATAACTAGGTCAAGGCACTTCGACTGGTTTGAGGTTGTTTGTTTAGGTTGAGTACCATTTCACCATGCACAACCTGCACAACAAAAAATTCATTTCTATATATTTGTCTTTGAAGTAAAAGTACACTATTCCTTTTTACTGACATTGAGAGCTTGGTGGCCCTATTTCCAATATTCAAAACTAACTAACAATCATTCTTTATTGTAACTTAACACCACCGTCACATACATTCATTATAAAAATGTTTAAGCATCATAATAGTATTGGTTTCATATGTTCATTGCCATTTTATCTTCCAATTAATTAAATACAGAGGCGATAACTAAAGAGGGGGAAAAGATATAAAATGGGATCATGTATGTTTTTATAAGTATATTAGTTACAATCAATGAGTTAATAGGTTTGGTGTTCAATGTGATGGGGTTGGTGTTGATAACTCCTTGAACAAATAGATTGAACCTTGTCCCCACTTAGTGCGAGTGCACAATTATTTTATTAATATTTTAAAAAACAAGTACATAAGGTGCCTTTACTCCATTACCCCTTTTACATTGCAAACATTGATTTATATAGTGTTTACCAATGACCAGTAAAAACAACTAATCCTATAACCAACTATTTATGGGAAAACAACCCGTAAGGTAGTTCTAATTAATAAATACAAAACATGAAAACTACCTAAAATTAAAACTAAGTAACTTTATTTTATGGGGGTGTCTTTACTAAAAGATGCATGCCCCATTTACAATAATATTTATTAACCTACCAAAAATCTAACCTAATGTTAAGACTTTGGAACAAGTCCTAACAAAACCCCCTATGATGCAAAGTCAGGTCTTTAGACACATACCAAGCATTTTTCTAAATTTTTTAAATTTGATTTTGTCAAGGGGTTTTGTGAAGATGTCAGCTGTCTGATCGGCAGTTGAGCAATATATTGGATCAAGAGCTTTCTTTGTCACCAGCATTCACAGATAATAGTATTTGACATTCACATGTTTTATTTTGGCATGAAACATAGGATTCTTGGACATCTTGATTGCACTTTGATTATCAATGTATAACTGTGTAGGAGCAAACTGAGAAACTTGAAGATCTTCAAGAATATGGCAAAGGTAAATAATTTATCTGGAAGAATCCCATGCTATAATATACTATGATTTTGCTAATGAATTTGCCACTGTATCCTACTTCTTACAACACCAAGCAATGGCAAATAAACCCATATGCATAGTGTATCTTGTGGTTAACACTCTATCATCCACACATCTACCAAAATCTGCATCACAATATCCAACAAGTTTGAAGTTCTTGTTGCAGCGGTATTCAAGGCCATATGTTTTCATTCCCTAAAGGTAATGAAGTAATCATTTTGCTGCATGCCAATGAATTTCTCTAGGCTCATGCATAAACCTAGATAAAATTCCAACTGAAAATAAAATATCAGGCCTGGTAGTCATCAAGTATATCAAACCTCCCACTAATTGTCTATATGTGGTGCCATAAAAAAAGGCACTGCTGTCATCCTTAGACAATTTCAAATTACTTTCCATGGGAGTGAGGGTAGGTTTGTAATAACTCATGCCAAACCTTTCTAATAACTCAAAAATATACTTAGTTTGTGAAATGAAAATACTATTCTCTTTTTGAGTTACCTCTATGCCTAGATAGTAGTGAAGAAGTCTAAGATATGTCATCTCAAACCCATCTTTTAATTCCTTCTTCACATATTTTTTATGGTTTTCATCATTACCTATGATAAACAAGTCATCAACATAGAGAATAAGTATCACCATTTTCTTACCTTACACTCAAAAATAGAGAGTACCATCAGATTCACTGTGATGAAAACCAATGGATTTCAAGTATGAATCCATTTTCTCATACCAAGTCTTGGGTGTCTGTTTGAGCACATACAAAGCTTTTATCAATTTACACACTTTGTGTTCAGCACCCACCTATTCAAAACCCTGAGGTTGTTTCATATATACTTCTTCCTATAAATCACCATTTAAAAAAGCACTTTTAACATCCAATTGATGTACTTTCTAACCATTTTGTGTTGCTAAGGCAAGTACCATACGAATAGTGTGCCATTTGGCAGTTGGTGCAAATGTTTCCTCATAGTCAATACCTTATTGTTGCACATATCATTTTGCAACAAGTCATGCCTTATGTTTATCAATGGAGCCATCTAATTTATACTTAGTCCTATAAACCCATTTACACCCGATGGGTTTAACATGTGGAGGAGGATCAACTAAAACCCATGTATTATTGCTAAGTATGGCATCATACTCATTTTTCATTCCCTGTTGCCAAACATGTTTAGTAGATGCCTCCTCAAAAGTGGATGGCTCAGAGGAAGAAGTAGTAACAACCAGAACATAGTTTACCTATTTTTGAGAATTTTTGGGCCCTGCTAAACCAACTTCATCTGCTTTCAAGTCAGAAAAATTACTTTGAGCCCATTTTGGATACTTAGTCAAATTATTCAAATTAGGGACTCCAAAATTCTCATCATGTGCATCATTCGAAGGGGACTTAGAAAATTTTCAAAAAATTCTAAGTCATCAACCTATGAAATTGTATATGAAGGAGAGGAAAGTGAAGGAATTTGAGTTTCATACCACAACTTCAAAGAGTTATCCCCATTATTCAAAGCCTGATCTCTTTTTGTATTTTTCCTCTCTAATCTATCAAGTTGAGAATCAATCTCTGCAGTGTTCATAGTCCCAAACTCATCAAATATTACATCTCAACTCACTATGAATTTTCTTGAATCTAGTGCAAGAAAACAAAACCGCTTTTTATCTTCAGAATAACCATGAAAAATGCATTTTTGACTTCGTGGTTCCAACTTAGTTCTATGTTTAATAGGAACCAAAGCAAAACAAAGACATCCAAACACTTTCAAGTGTTTAACTTTGGGTTTAAACCCATACCATGCGTCATATGGAGTTTGTCCTAAAAGTTCAACTATGGGGGACCTGTTTCTCAAATACACTGCAGTACCAATGGCTTCTACCCAAAACTCATCATCAAGCTATTTATAGTGTAACATAGCACATGTTGTGCCCTCTAAATTTCTATTCATCTGTTTAGATAATACATTTTACTCTGGAGTATAAACATTACTATATTGTCAATGAATGTCATGTTCTCGACAATAATCTAAAAATTCATTTGAGGTATACTCACCTCCATTATTTGAATGAAGAGTGGCCAAATGTGAACTTGTTTCTTTTTTGACTAAGTATAACTAATCAACAAACTTAGCGAAAGCTTCAGATTTGTTTTTCATAAAAAAATCCCAAGTCATCCGAGAAAAGTAATCAATAAACAAGACAAAGTATCTACACCCACCAATGGATGACTTTTTCATGTCACATATATCACTATGAACTAGCTGTAAACATCTGTTAGCTCTCCAAGATGATTGTTTAGGTAATTTTTCCCAATTTTGTTTGCCCAAAACACATGATACACAGAGAATACTATCTTTGCAAAAAGTGGGCAACCCACTCACCATACCATATCTATGCGAATCCACTAAAGAGTGGATATTCAAATGTCCATAGTGGAGATGCCATAACCACTATGTAGACATAGTACCTGTACCTATGTCAACAACTGCCACAAATTTTGTAGTGCGAGGAAGCACTTTAAAATGTAATCTAACCAAGTTTCCATCTTCATATCTTGTATACATTTTTTTATAATCATCCTTCACTGAACTGATATAAATGAGCCCATTTTCAAGCACTATTTGATAACCTTTCTTTTGAATAGTTACCAAAGAAAGTAAGTGTTTCTTCAATGTGGGAACATACTAAACATCCTATAAGTATTTTATAGATCCATTAGGAAGAAGAATCCGAATAGATCCAAGTCCTAGTGGTGTATGCATAGACTTATCTGCCAAGGCAACTAGAGAGAGAGAGAAGCTTCCTTGAAAAACCAAAAGAAATCTCTCCTAAATGTCATGCTTTTGGTTGCTCTTGTGTCTAAAACCCATACATCTGTGAGCTCATCTCTAGCCTCATATTCAATATAATCAATGTGCCTCAAAGTAGTCAATGCAGATTCATGGGCAACATTACTGGACTCATCATAGTCATGATCAGCATACTGAGCAGAGTTAAATTTAGTCACTTTTTGTGGCCTCTAAATTTTATCAAAATGAATCCTACATTGTCAGGCAATGTGACCAAATTTTCCACATCTATGACACTGAATGTCTGATCTACCTCAACCTCTGCCCCTATATGAGTTGTGACCATGTCCTCGATCACTTGTTTCATGTGAATGTGATTGGTTAGATTGTTGATTATTGAATGACCCCTACCTCTATTTTGATATCTACCTCCTTTGTAACCTCAACCCCTTCTATAATTATTTCCTCTATTGTTTTGATGCCCAGATGAAGATGAACTATGTTTTGACTCTAAAACATGGGCTTCTTCAGTTTTCTTGCATTTCTTGGGTAGAGAGAGGTCATGTTGGATGAGAAACTCAGCCAACTTATCAAAGGTGATGCCTATGATCTTGTCAGAGACATGCAACATTTCAACAAAATTCTTATAGGGCCCTGGTAATCCTTTCATAGCAACAGTGACTATGAGGTCATCATCTAGTTTTCCAAATCTAACCTTAGTATACTCAGTAGTGATATTTTTCAACTTAAACATATATTCTCCCATATCCCCATCTTCATATAATGAAAAATTAAAAAATTACATATGAATATCTATCTTCTTATGCTTGGGTTTCTTATCATACAAATCTGACAATGTTTTCCATGCAGTGTAACTATGAGGAGAATTTTCAATATGAACATAAGTATCACGAGTACAATAACATTTAATGAGAGCTAAGGCCTCAAAATCACGTAAATTGAATACATATAATTTAGCATGTTTTGTTGGTAATGTGGGATTTTCATTCTTGACAATATCCCATAACTCACTAAAAACTAGTGAAGCCTCCATCAATCGTTTCCAATTAGAATAATTGGAAATTGTTAATCTATCACCATCTAAAAGCAAATTTTGAATCTTTAACATCTTGAAATAAAACCAAGTGTAGTAGAGAAAAGTGTGACAAAATGAAAAAGAGATGAAACAAATATCACACTCACTGCACAAGATACTACTTTTACGGGGTTTTTCTCTTAACCTCCGCATACAACACAAAAGAAAAACAAGAATTTTTTTATGGGTTTTGCACTTAACCTCACCAAAAATCAATGATTACACCATTTTTCACCAAATTACAACATTATTCCACCAATTACACCCTTATATCACCACAATAATGTAAAATAAATAGAATTGAATTCCCCCTTTTTTGAATTTTAAAACAACACGATACAATAAGTATGCATTTTACAACTTTCAAAGCATACAAAAACCAGATTTAAAATGGAATATTCATTTTACAAAAAAGTATATTCTAAAGCAAAAATAACTTCTTCCAAAAAGAAGGGATTTAAACCCTTGACCTCCTCCTCGCAAACTTCTTTACAAACTAAGCTTAACCAATTTCTCTAAGAGTATTTTTCAGAATATAACTCTCAAAAATTTGTACTTATGCTGGATTTTGTCTATGAGGGAAAAAAATTACATGTGTATATAAATTCAAACTTTTTCCCTTTTCAGTGTTCTCAACCAAGATTCCTCATGTGGGACCCATCCAAAGCAAATATTTGAATCCAAACTTTAGAAACATGAAAAAAAATATATATCCCTGAGCTCAAACCTACACCATGTTTGCCTAGGATGCCATGGCTGCCCTTGGAAATTTATTTGTACCTGCTCTCACTACTGGAGGCCATACAAATCTATACAAGTAGGATAAAAATGAATTTGATTGAGATTTAGCAAATTTTGAAGTAGTTTTTGCTGGGAATGATATCAAATTGTAGCCAGGGCGTTGGAAGGCTATACCATAAGCCATACAACTCAGATTTTTTCTAGATTTTTCATTGAGGATGCAAAATTAGGGGTTTTAATAAGATTTGCAAGTGTTTTTGGATTCAAGAGAGCTGAGATGAATGTAAATAACAATGGTAGCTATGAATAAAAATTACAGAGGTTTTTCACAAGTAAATAGGCCATACAAGTCCATTTTTGCAAAAAAATAATGAATTTAATAACATTTAAATGCTAAAAAATTCATTTTTTATGCTAGATGAGGAGTTTGAATACAAGAAAATGGAGTATCAAATGGCCAAAATGCCCAGATTGTGGTATATAAGAAATACACAGGTTTAAATGTTAAAAAAAATATTTGAAAAATTAAAATAATTTAATAATTTTTCAAACATTTAAACCAATAAAATATTTTCTTTATATGGCATACCTTATTTCATGCCAATTGATATCACGCAAATTTGACTTTTCACCTTGCCTTCCTTTAAAATTCACCAATGCTCCCAAATTTCACCATGATAGACAAAACCATGCTCTGATACCACTGATAACTCCTTGAACAAATAGATTGAACCTTGTCCCTGCTTAGTACGAGTGCACAAGTATTTTATTAATATTTTAAAAAAACATGTACATAAGGGTTCCTTTACTCCGTTAACCCTTTTACATTGCAAACATTGATTTATATAGTTTTTACCAATGACTGGTAAAAACAACTAATCCTATAACCAGCTATTTATGAGAAAACAACCCGTAAGGTAGTTCTAATTAATAAATACAAAACATGAAAACTACCTAAAATTAAAACTAAGTATCTTTATTTTATGGGGGTGTCTTTCCTAAAAGATGCATGCCCCATTTCCAATAATATTTATTAACCTACCAAAAATCTAACTTAATGTTAAGACTTTGGAACAAGTCCTAACAAGTGTGTGGTTTCAAACCTATATTCAATGTGACAAGGCAAGTCCACAGTGTATACTTAGAGATATTATTCACTATTGGTTTAGGATTTTTGGTTACAATAAAAGTTAGTGCCCAAAATTTTAGATATTCTAAAAGCTCTACCTTGTTAATAATGAAAAATATAGTCATTTTGAATATGTTTTATCAATAATGCTTCCTCTAGATATGATGTGATCATGGACAAAGGTGATGACAATGATGACTGGTAATGGGCAGGTGATGACGATGGTGTCTAGGGATAATTAGGTGTTGGGTTTCAATAAAGGATCGATAAAAGTGACATAGGAGGTCGCAATAATGAACAAAGGGGCATAATAGAAGGATTATAGTGGTGGTCAGGAAGGTGTTGATCAGGTAGAAGGAGTTTTTTTTAGTGTGGGGTTATGACCAAGAAATTCAATGGCTAGGCATATATTAGCGAGGGGATGGATTAAACATAAAAAATATCAAGTTATAACCTATTTTTCCATTCCATAGTCATTTTTAGAGAAAGTTCCTTTCAAATAGTTTGAGCATTACTTAGGACTAGAGTTTTTAGATGAAGACAAAAGCTTGTCTAGTGGAGGAGCCTCTCTAGAGAAGCAGGTGTATGAAACAATAGAAGGGATAACTAGAGTTTCTTCTAAGGATCTCTTTTATTCTAGTTGAATGAATATCTCTAACCCTTATCTTCATGTGGAACATTTTGCAAAGAATTTAATCTCAAGGCTCACCCTGATTCAAACCCTATCCTCAAACCCAAAAGTCATATCTCTCCAGAAGATCTAGTTAGGGAATAAAAATAAGTGGTGGGTGGTTCAAAGGGGAATGCAAAAGATGAAATGTCACAAAAAGGTGCCTAAGAAATGGCCTGCCTAGGTGATGTTCCATTTATTTTTTTGAAATGCCCTTGATTTTGGAAATTTTAGATTTAGAGCTCATAATGATTGGTTTGGATAGGGGGAGGAAGTCTTTGATTGTCAAATGCGTAGGGAAGCAACCTTGATGTGAAATGTTGTTACAATGGTCAAAAGGTACCTACACTTCATTAAAAACTCCTTCTCTCTCAATATTGTCTAATGCCTTCTTTCTACTTTTATTTCAATCTTTTGAAGATAGAGATTTTATGTGGTTGAATAGGTCATGGATTATTTGTAAGTAGGTGGTGTTTTTATGTATCTAGGCCCCTTTTTTTTAATTCAATTATTGTAGTTATCTCACAAGCTTTGGTATGGGTAAGATTTTATAATCTTCCTTTAGCCTTGCAGGATCTTGGTCTTTTTCAACAACTAGTTAGTAAACTAGGAATTTTTTTTATAATTGATGAATCTATTAAGGCTAATTTGAGTTTTTTTAGGGTGTGTGTATTAGTTGATTTATCCAAACCTATACACCATTATATTTATATTTCATCTTCCTTTAGAGTTTGGACTCAATTTATTAATTTTTATGGACTTCCCTTTAGATGTTTCAAATGTAGTCAAATTGATCATAAGATTGATTTTTTCTCTAAGAAAGGTTTTAAAAGCTCCCATGGAATGATTATAAAGAAATGGGTCAAAAATTTTGGTTTTCCAAATCGAGACCTGGTTCATAGTTTGACAGTCCTTGAAAAAACCATTTTTGTTGAGCATCTTTCTTCACTAGTTCAGGAAGTTCAAATTAGTGCTCAAGAGGTTGAGGTTTTGACAGAAATGGAAGCTCTATTCGATGTAGAGACAGGGCAACCTTCTATTCTCAATTTGGAACATGATGAGATTATTAAAAATTTTGGGATAAAGGGTAAAGACAAAGATTCTCTATTAGTATAATGTTCACATCAGAAGGAAGTTTCAAAAGAGGAAGAGGAAGGTTGGGAGGAAGAAGGAGAAGAGCTAGTTAATAGGGCATTTCTGTCTATTGCTCAGCATCCTAGTGAACTAAAGTTTCCTAACTATGGCAAGAAATAGAAAATAGGTAGGAAAATGAAAGCATAAAAATTACAACTTGATGCAAATAATTCCATTAATGGTGGCACTCAATGGATGATGGAATCCTTGCTCTTCAGTTGGGGCAGGTGTGTGTTAGTAGCAAAATGTTGAGTTGAAGTTTGGGTTTGCTATGTTTAGATAAATTTTTTGAATGGTTTCTCATCTAATCTTGTAGTTGGTATAGAATTTAATTTTAGGTTTGGCTTCAAATTTGATAGCTATGGATTTCCACCAAGTTATTATGGCTCTTTATCTTATAGTATTTTCTAATTGACTTTTGGTTATACCTTTTTGGGAGACTGGGCCTCCTGTTGTGCCCCAAAACCAGTTTAGGCTATGGTAACAATCTAAAATCAAACTAAAAAAAGTATATTGGTTACAATAAAAAGGTGGTTAGTTGGTATTTTCTATTCAAAAATTTTACTGGTAAAATACATGACTCAAAATAATATATATTTTTAGTTATATATGATAAAAAATTAGGTATATATTACAACCCAAAAAGGTCATGGAGGTAAATCATCCTTAAGTGGATCATCATATGTATTTTTTTAGTAGTTTAGATATTTTTTAGTCGTCACCATGTGATATATTTTATTATAAATTAAAATATATATAATACATGCTTGATAAAAAGGAGTTGGTATGAAAGCACAATCTAAACAAAAAACACCACATAAAATAATTAGGGTTCAATAATTTAATAAGGTATAAATAATTAATGCCTATGATTAAGCATCATACAAAAACTAAAGACACTATTTTTTGGAGAAACACGTGACTCTCTTAGCTAAATTGTCATCATTTAACTTGGGGGATGCGTTTTCAATATTCAAAACTAATCAACAATTTACTAAAACATAATGCACATGCCTATGATAATATTATTAGTTTCATATGTTTAATGCTATTTTATATTCCAATTAATTAATTGAGGATGTAATAACACCAAACAGGAAGAGAAGATATGAAATGGGGACCATGTATGTTTTAATAAGCATATTAGTTATAATGAAAAGGTGGTTGGTTGGTATTCTCTATTTAAATTATTTATTGGTAAAATATATGATTAAAAACAACATAAATTATTGGTTATACATGATGAAACAAAGTAACATTAAATCATCACAAACATAAGATAACTAGGTATAAGTTGCAACCCAAAAAAGTCATGGAGATAAATCATCTTTAAGTGGATCATCATATTGTTTTTTTTAATAGTTTATATATTTTTCGATAGAAACCATGTGATATATTTTATTAGAATTTAAAACATATAATACATGCTTGATCAAAAAAGAGTTGGTATTAAAACACAACCCAAATAATAAAACATGACATAAAACAACTAGGGTTCGACAATTGAATAAGGTATAAAAAATCAAGGCATATGACAAAAAATCATAAAAAAACTAAAGATATTATTTTTAAGAGGAAAACATGACTCTCTTAGATAAATTTACCTCATTTGCCTTGGACTTATACTCATTTGGCATGTAGGGTTCAACACTTGAGTGCAAGGATGTATACTAAGCAATATAATTAATGTCATCATGATAATTAAGGATAACATCAATGGGATTCCCCAATGAATATCTCAAAGGATCCAACCCAATTTTAGTTATATTTTCTTTGGTTGAAGAAACATTCTATAATATTTTATCCATACCCATCTGACCAATACTAGGATCTTTGATGGGATTAGATATTACCTTAAAATCTACATCATATTTTTTACCCTTCACAGTTTTTGATAATTCCATTCATTTATTATCTTCATTGTTTGATTCAATGTTTATGAATTAAAAAATTTTAATACTTAACCTAGCATGATCTCTTTACTTCCTTTTAACTTTGGGTCTTGGATTTTTATTGGATCCCTTCATGTTGACTATCTGAAATTATTACTTTTCCCTCTCCTTTTTAATGGCTACATCCAAAGGGAAACCCTAGGCTATGTTAGCATTGTTTTAGCACATGAAGCACTAAAAAGGGACTTTTTAAAGTCAAGAGGTCATTTAAGCATTTTTACACATTCCTTTTTATGAAGACATCTGCTCACATCTATTTGAATGCAAAGTTTGGCATAATTAATATACATCTTACTGTGGGTTTCATATTAAACACAAATAATATCCCTGAAGGAGTTTCCAATTCTTGAAATAATGAATTCTTCCCATAAGTGTGCTATTATGTTGAATAATTTTAAACATATTGGAGCTACCATTGGATCCTCTTGTTTAAAGTCAAAAATAGGGTTCCATGACATCATGAAAAAGCCTAATATGTAAAAAACCAAGGCCCATATTCAATTACATTAGTTTGGTCCTCTTTTGCTATAAAAATGCTAATATAGAAACCTCTTTTGTGAATGTGTAAATCCACATACCCTTTTGCCTTCCAGTGCTCCATAACCTAAGCTCAAAGCTCCTTTTCATGAGGCTTCCAACCCATAAACTTTTAGATCAAACTCCATTTCATCAAGTTAATCATTTATTGTTCAATATAACTATGTTCAAAGATGATAATCAGATATTCCATAGCCACTTTGATGTTTCTTGATTTCATCTAGATGCTCTCATTCCTTGAATTGTAGGCATGCACCCTTAAATTTTAAATAATTGTGGTTTTTAAAAGATTAAAAGTGGGGTGGGTCCTCTTTTTTTAATTTACATATGATTGGATCCATAAGGGATTTTTTAATATCTATAGTTTATTTTTCTAAATATAAGTTGGTTTTAAGATATAAGTTGGATATATTGACTATGCATTATAAACTAACCTTTTATGTGTTCCAACAATAATTTTCATGGAAAAAAATATGGTTATTGTTTTTGTAAAGCCTTCACTAATAAAAATGTATAGGTATCAAGGTATCTGTGAAAATATCACACATGGGTTGAAATAATCAAGTAAACTTGTGAATTTTTGTCATGTCAAAGGAATTTATCTTCTACAATCTCATCTTATAAATAATGATTTAATATATATATATATATATATATATATATATATATATATATATATATATATATATATATATATATATATATATATATATATATATTCTTGTAGTTTGACCATGATACACAAGATTATGGTAAAGGCCCGTATCTTAGAATTGGGAATTATAAAGTGTTTGGATCACTAAAAAAAAGAGGATAAGTGGTTTTAATAAATTATAATTATGTAAGAGCACCATATCTACAAGATAATATATGAAGTTTGTAGATTTACACATACATAGATCTAAAAATGGGCTATGACCAATAACGTATAGGTTCATAGATTTAGGTCGATACATTTAGATTAATAATTGAACAATTAAACAATTTCATTATAGATACATAAAGTTTAAATTTTTAGATACATGGTTGTTGGTGGAATTGGTTTGTGGCCAAGAGTTTGACATGGATTTTTATTTTGTTTGGCATATTGGGAATTCTAGAGAATGGGGATGCTTCTACCTACTTGGACATTTCCCCCAATACATATCTTAACCATATTCTATTTGATCTTTAAATCATTAGAGGGCCTTTGTTAGTTGTTTTATAGATTGGCTACTCTTTTCTCATGGTTTAATCTAATATGCTTGATATATAGGAACTATTGGCTATTTCCATCATTATGGCTTATGTAATATTTGAATTTATCATTTTATAATATATTTTTTTCTTTATTTCAATTAGATTGATGCCTAAAGTGTATGCTTGAAACCAATGCATTAAATATAAAACTATTGAATAATAATTGGTCAAAAAACTTATTAGATGACTTTAATGGGTTTATCTAGTTCAACAGACATTTAATTATAGGTTTTATGTTTTCTAAAAATTAGTAGGAGAATGAATAATTTGATTTAAATTTTGTAAGACTTGATATGGTAATCATTTCCATTGATTCCTCATGCTATTATTATTGGGCTATTTTTCCAATTGTCAGTGAATTTTTAACCTCACTAGTACGAACCAAAAAAAATAATCTAGCTAACTACATTGGCACATCACTAAAGTGGAATTTGTGTGCTCACTTGAAGTGTAAATAGATAATACTAGGGAATATTAAATTAATTTATAAATATTTAAACATAATAACCACTATTAAAGATTACATAAATAATTTAACATTTACAAAATTAAGCAAAGCATTCACATAAACCCATCAAAAGAACTAACATATACTAATAATTCATTTTGTTCAATCATATTAATGTATAAACATCAACATGAATGGATTACATCAATACCAAAAATCTAACAATGGTAGCTTACTCTCAAACATGTATAGCATGTAATAATTAATCATAGCAAAAAATAAAACTATTATGATGAATTTTTTAATATCTCCCAAACTTGTCAAAATATTTTAGTGCTAACTATTAGTTGAATATTTTGTCGATTAGTGTAATCATAAAAAAAATAGGTCTGATCATCCAAAGTAGGAAGATTGGTTGGCCAAATGTGTAGGTTTACCATATCAAAAGTGGACTAATCTCTCCTCTCATCAAGGGGAGGTTCCCTATACACATACATATACATATACATATATAAAAAATAATACTCAAGGGTAGGATAAATCATCCATCTCTCTTTTTTCATAGATGATGCACACAAATCAAAGGATAAATCTTAGGGATAATGACAAAAAGCACTCCTCTTCTTTCAGAAGTACCATTCAACAAACCACAAGAATCTTCTTGTTAGTAATTGCAAAATGTAACCAAGGTCGTAGTAACCAACAAATTGAGATGTAGCACAAAGTCTCCACTTGAATTGCCCAAGAGTGAGATACAAAGGACAATGAGAGCACAAAGTCATCCCAAGGTCCTTTACATAGAAACTAAAAGAAAACACACTAAAAGAAATTGTGGGGGCACAAAGTCTCTTCACAGTTGGCTTCAGGATGCCTTCCTGACTACTTTCACTAATTTTGCTTATTGAATTAAAGGAACAGAAAATATATTAAGATAAAAGACATAAGAACAGTTTCCCCAACAATAAAGATATCACAGCACAAAGTCTAAAAAGTCACTTGCTTTCTTATTCCAATAACAAAATGTGATCAACAATCTGAGCTCAAAGTCTCAGTAATGCCTTTCAATTTGGGCAGAGTTTTATTTTTCATAATCAAAGAGAGATCCACAATAACAAGAGAGTCCCTTATATAGCCTCTTCAAGAAGGACTTGGGAATAGTAACACTTCATGTTGCATTGAATTTTGTTAAGAAGACATGCTGGAATTTAGGGGCATTTACCCATTTACTTTTCTCAATGCAGAGAAATGGGTCATGATATTGAAAGTTTGCATCTTTCAATATCCACCTAGTGGTCTACTTCTAGAAACATATTTAATGCACAAATGTTTTTGGTCGTTCCTACTCTTTACGCTCCTCTCACTGGTTCTTCCTTTTGGCCTTGGCCTTAAAGCCTTTGAATGCATTTGGGTCCGCACTTAAACTTGCAAGGATCAATGGCTATTTCATTGTTACGACTTTGACGTTTGTAGGCACATCACTTTCCTCAGCAATTCTTTTGGCTTTGTCATTTGATCTTTCTCAGATGGGACCTGCCCTTCGAAACCTTGAGAAACAGTCTGCTTTAGGTTGAGAAGAACCCCCCACAAGGGTATCTACCCTTCAGGCAGTCTTCGGATGGCCTTCAGGCTTCTTTCTTCTGGCAGGCTTTATCCTTTATTTCCTTCGAACAAAATGTCTGAAGGAATTCCTTCGGGCAATTTGTCCGAAGGAAATCTTCCTTGCCTTGTCTTTCCACCAGGCTTTTCTTTATTTTTTGAGTGAATTCCTTGGGTCAAATTGTTTAGAGGATTTCGCTTTGTCCTTTTCCTTCTTCATTTTCTTGAAGGAATTCACTTTGTCTATTTTGCCAGGGGAACGTTTCTGAAGGAAATCCCTTTGCTCTTTTGGCCTTTGAATTGGTCCATTTGGCCCCTTTCTGCCCTCATCAAGGGTTGTTTGAGCTCCAAATTAACTTTTTGGGTTTTTTGCAAAGGTTCACTTCAGTTTTTGAGTGTCCTCCACAAGGGCTATTTGTCCCTTGGAAATTTTTCTTAGTCAATTTTATGTGAATCTCAAATTGTGACACATGGCAGCATTCGCTGCTCTTAGAAACAAAGAGAAATGAGGCTTGAAATATGACACTTGGAAGCATCCATTGAGTTATGTCAGGTTTTTGTTTCATTCCTTAGTCACTTTTGCCACAAAAATTCCCTCGACAAGGGCACTTGTGTCTTTGACACTTAGGGCACTCCTTTGAACTTGTCGCTTGAACTGACTGATTGAACCAACTTTGGTTCAACGGTTCAATGGTTCATTCCCTTGTTTCTATTGACTGCTTGAACCAAGATTCTTTGAAACAAACCTCATTCAACCCATTGAACCTTGAACCCGTTGAACCTTTTGAACTAATGTGGTTCAATGGTTCAATAGTTTAAGCATCAGAAAATTTTTCTTTTGATTGAACCTGCCTATAAAAGCCTTTGAACCTATTGAACCATTAGTCCATCACTTCCTTGTTATTTCTAAGCTCTTTTATCTTCATCACATTGGTTGAACCTTTGAACTTGTGAACTGTTGAACCCTTTAGTTCAAGGTTCAATGGTTCAATCGGTTCATTCTTTTTATTTGGCTAAGTCCTTTTGATCTTTTTGAACCAAACGCATTGAACCATTTAATTGTTGAACTTGTTGAACCATTGAACCCATTGAAAATTTGAACCAAAGTGGTTTAATGGTTTAATAGTTCAATGATTCAAGCCTTCTTCTTTTTGATAAGTGTTTTGAAGCCATTGAACCTTGAAGTGGTTGAACTTTGAACTTTGACAAATGCACTTAACTCTTGTTGTTGATGTTGAACCTTTGAACCCATTAAACCCATTAAACAAAAATGGTTCAAGGTTCAACAGTACAATGGTTCAATCCTTGCTTATAATCTTGCCAATGAACTCTTTTGGTTGAGCCTTGTCATTGAACCAACATTGAAATCACCTAAGTGTTGAGAGCTTGCTTCTTTCCTATAGAGTCCATAGATTTTCTTCCTGTGAAGTCCATTGAACTTGGCTTGCAGAGTCTGTAGATTTTCTTCTTGAAGAGTCCATAGATTCAAGCCTATAGAGTCCATAGATTTAAGCCTACAGAGTCCATAGATTCAAGCCTATAGACTATGTAGATTTAAGCCTACAGAATCTGTAGATTCAAGCCTGTAGAGTCCGTAGATTTTTGAGAAGCTTGAAAAGTGAGGAATTTGAATGCTTAGAACAAATTTTGAGAAGGGAAGAGATTATTTTGGTTTGGGGAACCAAAATAGTTCACATGTTGTCCCAAAAAATGAGAAGTCTATTTTTGGGGACAACAACTGGCTCTAGTTGGGGAACTTCTATCAATTGTAAAAAAGAATTGAAGGGAGTAGAATCCAGAATCTCTAGTGTCTTCATGTGTACCATTGGGATATAGAGTCATGTTACCTAGAAATGGAAGGCATAAAAAAAAAGAAAATAAACAAAACAAAATAGAATTAAAAACTATACAAATATACATATGTACAAATGCAATGATCTGATACTTCAAGAGTTGAAGTGTTTCAGATGCTGCCCATTGTGAGATAGAGAAAAGAGTCTGCCATCTTGATATTTTAGCAAAAAAATATTTTCACCATGGTGTTGATGAATTATAAATGGGCCTCTCCAAATGGAGTCAAACTTTCCATGCATCCCTTTTGGTTCGCTCTTTTTGTCCCATAGCAGGCCTTGATCCCCAATCTAGAAATCACAATTTTTGGCCTTTTGGTCAAAGAGTTTTTTTACTAGACTTTGATGAGCAAAAATTTGGTCTACCACCATGGTTCTCTGTTCATCCAGCTTAGTCAAGCACATGATTCTCTTATCAAGAGATCTTTCATATGTCTATCTTCAATTGCCTTTGCCAATTTCAAGGCTGGAAATTTTAAGGTGATTGGTATTTCAGCATTGATACCATAAAGAAGTTGAAAAGGAGACATACCAATTGCCCTCTTTGGTGTGATTCTATCTTCCCATAGAGCATCAACTAATGCTTTATTCCATGTCCTTTGATTTCCATCTGCTAGCTTCTTAATGATAGTTACAAGGTTCTTATTGCTTGATTCAGCTTGTCCATTCCCTTGTGGAAAATAATCAGAAGAATGGGAGAGTGTAATTCCATAATGGAAATAGAATTGTGTAATCTCCTACTAGGTGAAACAAGATGCATTATTAGTAACAATTTTGGTTGCAACTCCAAACCTAGAAATGATATTCTCCTTGATGAAATTGCATACAACTTCTAAAGTAGCATGCTTAATTAGGATTGCTTCTACCCACTTGGTGAAATAGTCAGTTGTTGTAATGACATAATCATGTGCAGCACTTGAAGATGGGTTTATATTCCCAATAAAATCAATCCCCCATTGCTGGAAAGGTTCTTCTATGATCATTGGCTTGAGAGGCAAGGTAGCTAACTTGGTTCTTCCAACAAATTGCTACCAAAGTTCACATTTTCTCACCCACTTATATGCATCTTGGAAAAGAGTTGGCTAGTAATACCTAGCTCACAAAATCTTGTGAGCAATTATACGAACAAAAAAATGTCTTTCATAGGCTAGATTGTGGAAAGATTTCAAAAGCTGGCTTTATTGCTTTTTGTCTACACAGTGAAGGAATACTCCATCTATGCTTCTCTTGTACAAGCCGTGTCCCAAAGGACAAAATTGGCAGCTTTCAAATTAATAGTCCTCCTTTATTTATAGGACAAATAAGTAGGACATTCACCATAAGTAAGGAAATGAGAAATACCTGAATACCACTCATTGGTAGTGGAGACAAAAAGGACTATTGGTGTGTCTTCCACTTCAACTTTTACATGCTGTGTATCTTCTAGCTCGTTGCCAGCAATTAATTGGCATAGGCCTTTTCCCCTAACCAGATTTGTTGGCTTGATGTCTAGATCAAACTCTTGGATCTTTGCAATCCAATTGCCTCTTTTTTTGCCAAACTCCTGCTGAGTTAGTATGGACTTGACTGTGGTGTCAGGAACTAAGGCAGTAGTGTGTGAATTTAGAATAAAGAAGCGGAAATGTTTGACTGCTTTCACCACTACATAAGCATGCTTCTCTATGTTTGAATACTTCATCTCATGGGTTTTGAGAGGGAAACTCATGAAAGAAATAGGAGATTCCATACCTTCCTTGTCCTATTGAACAAGAATTATTGAAAGCACCTGTTCAGAAGCATAGCTATATATGATGAAATCTTTGTTGTAATATATACAAACCAAGGTAGGGGCGTGGGCAATGGTAGTCTTGATATCCTGAAATACTAACTTACCTTCTTTAGTCTAGCTGAAGGTGGTCTTCCCTTTCATCATATTCACAATGTGTCTAGTCTTCTCAGCAAATTCAGGGATAAACCTCTGCAAAAAATTCACGTTTCCAAAGAAAGAGTGAATAACATTTTTACTTGTAGGCAAATTAAGATCCTAAATAGACTTGACTTTGTCTGAGTCAATCTTTATGCCTTCTTTAGATATAATGTGTCTGAGGAGTTTCCCCTTTTTTACTCCAAAAATAGACTTCTTAGGGTTCAAGGAAATACCATTTTGGCAGCAGCGCTCCAGCACTTGTTGTAAGTGGCGTACATGGTCAGAATAGTGCTTTGAAAAGATGGTTAAGTCATCAAGGTATACCACTATGAATTTACCCATCTCATCTTTGAAATCCAGGTCCATTTCTCTCTGAAAAGTGGCACCAGTATTTATCAAGCCAAAAGGCATTCTTTTATATGCAAATGTACCCCAAGGTGTGGTGAATGCAGTCTTGTGTTGGTCTACTTCATCAAATTCAACTTGATTATATCTTGAGAAGCCATCTAGAATTGATAACATCTCTGAACTTGTCACTATTTAAAACACTTGATCCATAATTGGCAAAGGGTAATTATCTTTCAAAGATGACTGATTCAAATTCCTAAAATCTACACAAATGCAAATTTCACCATTCTTCTTCCTTATAGGCACTATGTTTGCAATCCATGTGGAATGATGGATTGGGAAGATGATTTTAGAATTTAACATTTTTTGTATCTCAGATAGAATAGTACATGCTATTTTTGAATTGTACTATCTAGATTTTTGCTTATAGGGCATTGAGTCAGCGTTGAGAGGAATGTCATGGTAGATTTCATCAGGTCTGAGAGAGTTCAGGTCATCATAAGAATATGCTAAGACATCCATGTATTGATGGAGTAAAGTGCTGAACTTGAATATTTCTTTAGGGGTGCAACACTTACCAATGTTAACCATCTTGGGATTTTCTTTAGTAGTCATATTTACTTGATCGAATTCCTGAGAGAAACTTGAATGTCTTTGTTGTTATTTGATGAATCTATCATGCTTATCAAAGAGTTTCTCAAGAGAAACCAGGCCTTTCGGAATTTTAATTCCTTTCAGCTATAAGAATTCTTCATTTATAACTAAACTAGATTTAGAGGTTGATTCATACTTCTGAGGTTCACTGCCTTTAAAATGTAGTTATTCAAAATTGTCTTTTTATTCCAGAAAGGCATTGATTTGATGATCATCATTGAATACTTGCCAATGATCAGCATTGTCAGGAACACTTGGTCTATAGACTAGCTCAATAGGATACCTGTCTTCTTTGAAATCTGAGTGAGAAACTAAAAGAGTTCCTGAAACAACAAGTGCATCAGCTCTATCATTAGATTCCCTGGGTATGGCAGAAATGTTGAAAACATCAAATCTTTCAATTTGGTCCCAAACCAGGTTGCGATAGTGGCGTAATATTTCATTCTTGGTTTGGTATAAGTTTCTCACTTGAAAAACCACTAATTCAGCATCCTTTTTGGCATGAAGAAACTTGATGCTTTTGTCTTGAGCAGCCTTCAATCTAAGCAACAGAGATTCATATTTAGCTGTATTGTTAGTGTTGATAAATTGTAATTTGTAAGATGAAGGAAACATATCTCCTTGAGGAGATATCAACACAATCTCAGCTCCCAAACTGGTAGAGGAATAGCTACCATCAAATTCCAGAGTCCATACCTCATCAGATACTAATTTTTCTTTAGACTTTCCTTCATTAGAGAGGGAGGGTCCTTCTTCATTTGTATTGCAACCTACTAGTTCTTCTACTATTCTAGTTAAACTGATTTCTGGGTTGACACTTTCAAGAATTTTATCAGGTGTTTCATGCACTTCGTCTATAGATAGAAAGTAGTTACCCATACTTGAGGATTCAAAAAGAATTTGAGCTTCAGGGGCTGATGTTTGGGTGACCACATATTTTTCCTCCTTTTTATGGAGCAACCTCTTCATTACGCCTTTTGACAGGGATTCTTGCCTCATATAGGTCCATGCTTAGTTCTCCTCCCACGTCTTTAAATAAATTTTGTCCAAGAAAAATGCCATAGGATGCTGGGATGTTAGCCACCAAGATAGTCATCTTGATTCTCTTCTCTGGAAATGTTGCAAATGTAAATTGGGCATCTTTGATTTGCCCCAGCAATGGTACTTGCTTGTTTTCCATGGAGAAACATCTCTCAAATGTCTTGGTTAGTGTGAGGCCAAGAGATTTAACTACTTTATCAGGCATGACATTGTCAGATGCGCCTGAGTCTATAAAACAATTACTTAGCTTATGACCATTTATTAATAGGAAAACATAGAAAGGTTCTATTTTCTCAGGGGCAGCTGGAGGAGAAATGACAAGATTATTCAGAATGGGCATGTTCTTTGGTGAATCAAGAGTTACTTTTTTAGCTTCTTGTCCTTCAGGGCTGGTTTGGTTCTTAACACATTGGACCAACTTATCCAATTGATCAGGATTAGACTGCAAATATTCAAATTTAGATATTTGTATTTTTGTCTTTTTGACATGATCGATTATGTCAAATAGCTGAATTGAGCTAGGTACATAGGAAGGTATTTCAACCTTTTGAGTTTTAAGAGGGATGTGAGGAGGGCTAGTTTGTGAAATTGAAGTATAAGGTGAAAGTGAAATTGATGTACTTACTTTTTAGGTGATCACTAGATCCTTTGACTGGTAAGGCAGATTGGTTCCACACTTAGCAATTGTAATTTTTGGTTGAGGTTGCTCCTCTATCTTCCCTTTATCAGCTTGTTGGACTAATTGGTTCTTAGACCTGGTAAACACTACATATGATCTATCAAAAGCTTCTCTTTTACTTCTAGGTTCATCCTGGTAGTTCAAGAAACCAATGTGGGAGTCACTAGCTGATTCTTCTTGATTTTCTACAAAGATATTAGCATCATTTTCTTGATTCAATTTAGGCTAGAAAGAGAACTATGATTCTGCTTCAAGATATCCCATTACTGAATTGGTTGGAGGAGCTTCTAGGGCAAGTTTCCCTTATGGGGGAGGAAGACAATTTTGTTGCCCTTGATTCCTGGCAGCATTGCCTTGATATGACTGATTTGAAAATGTCCTTCTTGGCATATCTTTGTATGGAGTAGAAGACATTCCTTGTGCCATTTGCTTTTTCAGAGCAAGCAACTCATTTGCCAACTTTTGCACCATTGAATCTGTGGTGCCTGTAGATGAATATTTAGAAGATGATGAATGTCTATTTCTATTTAGATCTCTTCTTATCTTCCCTACTAAGATGAGATCATCTTCTACCTCAATGGCCAAATTTTGAGCTACAACAAGATCTATTTGACCAGCATGTCTCAAAAGAAAACTTACTTTAGGTAACTGAGAATTAATGAAGAAGCATTTGAGATTCTCAGTTGTAGGTCGAGTAATTATAGGAATTCTATTCCTCAATTTGTCAAACTTGGCTATGAAGTCCCTCATTGGTTCATGAGGTTCTTTCTTCATCTGTGTGAGTTGAGCCAAAAGTGCATGTGTATCTTTTGCAAGTTTGAATCTGGCTTCAAACTTAGCTTTGAGGGTATTCCAATCAGTTACTGACCGAGCCTATAGATGATAAAACCAATCTGCAGCAGCACCTTGTAATGTTTCTACAAATAGCCTGATTGCTACATCTTCAAATTCTACTCCAATTATGCCACAGGCTATGCTGAAGGCTGTAATGTGTTCATTAGGATGAAATTTCCCATCACCATAAAATTTGGAGAAATTCTTCCTTGAAATATGTGGAAGCTCCTGTAGAGGTGGATTAAGATTGAGAAGACCAAAAGAATTACCTCAGGGGCCTTGAACAGCCATTATATGACTATGAAAATGAGGAATAACAAATCTCAGAGGGGTAATTATTGGCAAATCTTTATCAATAGCAGAAGTGGATACTTCATTTGGCAATGGAGATCTGACTTTAGTAGGAAGAAATCTCTTGGTTTGCTGGAGGCAAGATGGTGAAGGAAATAGATCAAAATTACTTTGTTGTACCAACTAAAATATAGGGTCAAAAATACCTTTAGCCCTTTGGCTTTGTGTATGCCTTGAATCTGCCAGATTGTGAAACAAAAATGGAAAATAATTAACCTTGCTTTAGTTTGAAGCTTGAGGCTTTAAACTGTGCATTCTTTCCCAGTTAGTGTGGAGGTGAATGGTAAGGTTATAATAATAATGGGTAAAATACAGAAATGGAATGGAGTCTATAATAGATAATGGTAGAGACTGATTTCATCTAAAACTTAAGGTTTCAAAATGCACATAACTATATCCCCAGTGGAGTCACCAAAAACTGTTGGTTGAATATTTTGTTGATCAACGTACTGATAAACAAAATAGGTTTGATCATCCAAAGTAGGAAGATTGGTCGGCCAAATGTGTAAGTTTACCATATCAAAAGGGGACTAATCTCTCCTCTCATCAAGGGGAGGTTCCCTATATATATATATATATATATATATATATATATATATATATATATATATATATATATATATATATATATATATATATATATATATATATAGAAAATAATACTCAAGGGTAGGATAAATCATCCATATCTCTTTTTCCAGAGATGATGCGTGTAAATCAAAGGAGAAATCTTAGGGATAATGACAAAAATCAATTTTCTTCTTTTAAAAGTACCATTCAACAAACCACAAAAATCTTCTTGGTAGTAATTGCAAAATGTAACCAAGGTTGTAGTAACCATCAAATTGAGATGTAGCACAAAGTCTCCACCTAAATTTCCCAAGAGTGAGATACGAAGGACAATGAGGGCTTAAAGTCATCCCAAGTTCCTTTACATAGAAACAAAAAGAAAACACACTAAAGCCAATTGTGGGGGCATAAAGTCTCTCCACAATTGGCTTCAGGATGCCTTCCTGAATAATTTCACTAATTCTGCTTATTGAATTAAAGGAAAAAAAAATATATTAAGGAAAAAGACATAAGAATAGTTTCCCCAACAACAAAGATATCACAACACAAAGTCTAAAAAGTCACTTTCTTTCTTCTTCCAATAACAAAATATGATCAACAATCTGAGCTCAAAGTCTCAGTAATGCCTTTCAATTTGGGTAGAGTTTTGTTTCTGACAATTAGAAAGAGATCTACAATAACAAGAGAGTCCCTTATATAGCCTCTTCAAGAAGGACTTGGGAATAGTAACACATCATGTTGCATTGAATTTTTTTAAGAAGACATGCTAGAATTTAGGGGCATTTACCCATTTGATTTTCTCAATGCAGAGAAATAGATCACGCTATTCAAAGTTTGCATCTTTCAATATCCACCTGGCAGTCTAAAATCTAGAAACATATCTGATGCGCAAATGTTTATGGTCATTCTTCCTCTTTATGCTCCTCTCAGTGGTTCTTCCTTTTGGCCTTGGCCTTAAATCCTTTGAATGCATTTGGGTTTGTGCTTAAACCTGCAAGGATCAATAGCTATTTCATTGTTACAACTTTGACATCTGTGGGCACATCACTTTCCTTAGCAATTCCTTTAGCTTTTGTCATTTGATCTTTCTCAAAGGGGACCTACCCTTTGGGGCCTTGATAAACAGTCCACTTTGGGTCGGGAAGAGCCTCCCACAAGGGTATCTGCCCTTTGAGTGGTCTTCAGATGGCCTTCAAGCTTCTTTCTTCTAGTGGGCTTTATCCTTTATTTCCTTCAGACAAAATGTCTGAAGGAATTCCTTCGAGCAATTTGTCTGAAGGAAATCTTCCTTGCCTTGTCTTTCCACTGGGCTTTGCTTTATTTTTTGGGTGAATTCCTTCAGACAAATTCTCTAGAGGATTTCACTTTGTCCTTTGCCTTGTTCATTTTCCTAAAGGAATTCACTTTGTCTATTTTACCAGGGGAACTTTTTCGAAGGAAATCCCTTTGCTCTTTTGGCCTTTGAATTGGTCCATTTACCACTTTTATACCCTCTGCAAGGGTTGTTTGAGTTCCAAATTAGCCTTTTAAGGTTTTTTCAATGGTTCACTTCAGTTTTTGAGTGTCCTCTGCAAGGGATGTTTATCCCTCAGAAATTTTCCTTAGTCAATTTTATGTGAATCTCAAATTGTGACACGTGGTAGCATCCACTGCTCTTAGAAATAAAGTGAGATGAGGCTCAGAAGATGACACTTGGCAGCATCCATTGAGTTCTATCAAGTTTTTATTTCCTTCCTTAGTCACTTTTACCATGGAAATTCCCTCCGTAAGGGCACTTGTGTCTTTGATGCTTGGGGCACTCCTTTGAACTTGTCACATAAACCGACTGATTAAACCAACATTGGTTCAATGGTTCAATGGTTCATTCCCTTGTTTCTATTGACCACTTGAACCAAGATTCTTTGAAACAAACCTCATTGAACATGTTGAACCTTGAACCCGTTGAGCCTTTTGAACCAATTTGGTTCAATGGTTCAACGGTTCAAGCGTTGAAAACTTGTTCTTTTGATTGAACCTACCTGTAGAAGCCTTTGAACCTGTTGAACCATTAGTCCGTCACTTCCTTGTTCTTTCTAAGCTCTTTGATCTTCATCGCACTAGTTGAACCTTTGAACTCATTGAACCCTTTGGTTCAAGGTTCAATGGTTCAATTGGTTCATTCTTTTTATTTGGCTAAGTCCTTTTGATCTTTTCGAACCAAATGAATTGAGCCACTTGGTCATTGAACTTGTTGAACCATTAAACCCATTGAACCTTTCAACCAAAGTGGTTCAATGGTTTAATGGTTCAATGATTCAAGCCTTCTTCTTTTTGATAAGTGTTTTGAAGCCATTGAACCTTGAAGTGGTTGAACTTTGAACCTTGACAAATGCACTTAACTCTTGCTACTGATGTTGAACCTTTGAACCCATTAAACTCATTGAACCAAAATGGTTCAAGTTTCAATGGTTCAATGGTTCAATCCTTGCTTAGAATCTTGCTGATGAACTCTTTTGGTTGAGCCTTGTCATTGAACCAACATTGAAATCCCCTAAGTGTTGAGAGCTTGCTTCTTTCTTGTAGAGTCTATAGATTTTCTTCCTAGGAAGTATGTTGAACTTGGCCTGTAGAGTCCATAGATTTTATTCCTACAGAGTCCATAGATTCAAGCCTGCAAAGTCCATAGAATCAAGCCTGTAGAGTACATAGATTCAAGCCTATAGATTCCATAGATTTAAGCCTGTAGAGTCCATAGATTCAAGCTTGCAGAGTCCGTAGATTTCTTAGAAGCTTGAAAAATGAGGAATTTGAATTCTTAGAACAAATTTCAAGAAAGGAAGAGATTATTTTGGTCTAAGGAACCAAAATGGTTCACATGTTGTCCCAAAATATGAGAAGTCTATTTTTGGGGACAACACCAATGTTGGTTACTCAATCACCTTAATATTTAGATTTTGGAAGTTTTTATTAGATTATATATTCCAAAAAAAGTCCTTATGATCACATTAAAACATGTTTATAATCCCTACACATATCGTAGTGAATATTTAGATGAAATTCTTATACAATCTTGCAAGGACATGAAAACATAACACCTCAAATTCATTTTTTAGCAATGACCACTCCATTATTGCATTCACTTTATTGAAGTCTATCCAATAAATCATGCACTTGCTTCTACACCTATTCATTATTTCAAGCCATCATACAATAAACAAACTTGTTTTGAAAACTCTCTCCAGGTATCATATCCATGTGATGGATGATACCTTACTTTGGTATAAATTCCTTTGGTAGATTACTCAAGACTTTGTCTATTTTCTCATCCAATAGTGCCTTCACTTTGCATGGTACTTCCTCTTTCTACATGCCTACATATATTTACTATACTGGTTTGGTTATGAGCATAAAATATACCTTATAATTTTCCGTTTATTTAAATAACTCCGTTCACATCACCATTAATATGCCATGCACATATTATTGGCCTATATTCTCTATTGTCCCCTAGAAAATGTAGATTTTACGTTTCATTATCCTTTTCTAGGTAATATGTGTTCACTCCCCCATTATGCATTGCCTTCATATCATATTGCTAAGGCCCTCCCAATAATAAATGACACACAATAATTATTATTAATTTTCACTATACCTCATCCTCATTCACTAATACCTGATGGCCTTTTTATAGTCAGGGCTCCTTGTATGGGTTTGGATGCACAACCTTATTCAAACCTAGATTCTCCACCATCTCACATGAAACTAATTTATCCATGCTATGGATATCCACTAAGACCTTGTAACTCTTTCTTCCATACTTACATAACATTCAGATAAGGATCTTCCTCTATGTTAACTCATTATTATTGTTATTCACTAGATTTATTGGTGTTCTCTTCATCATCATGGATTTTCCAAGATCTGATCCTTATATCAAATGTCTCATTGATACAACTAACTCTCCTTGTTTTTATACAAAGTGTGAACTATTTTTAGTTATTTAGATTCATTTATTTTGCACTAGAGGACACTTTCTCACTCTGTGTCAACATTGTCCACATCTAAAACATATTCTTTGGAATTCCATTCCCCATGAAAAAATACTCCTCACCCTCTACATGATTAATATTCACATCTTTGTTTGGGTCCTCATTTTTCATCATGTTTCTCTCCTTACATGCAGATATCCACCTAATCTTGGTACATGTTACCTTATCCTTGTCTTAGTTGGTCTTTTCTATAACTTCATTTTCCTTCCCTACACATGAAATTTGATTTCCCTCACATGAAACTTAGTTATTTGTGTGAAAATTTATCCTCTACCTTTATTAAAATTTTATAGGCTTAATCTAATGGTTGCATATAAGACATATTAGTTCCTCTAAGATCCCATTTTTAAACCCATTTAGATATATTAAAACCTTATCCTAGTCAACCTAACAATGACCAAATGTAGTGTTGATCTTGTATAAATAATCAGTGTTCTCTCTTGCCTCAAGTTCTAAATTTTTTAATATATTTATTTGATGATCTCTGAGCAAGAATTTTACCTTTATCTTTGAAGCCATCCATTACCATAAGGTAATCTTCTCTTTTCCTCTTCTTTGTCTCTCTCTCTACAATTATCTCCATAATAACACTACATGACCCCTCAACTTAGTGTACACTGCCTTCAATAAATGTAGATCACTAAGTTAGTTGAATTTGAAGTACTTTAATATGCCTCACTTGTGAAAATGACATAATAACACATTTGTATTAAATATAAAAGTACATTACTCTTAATAATAAAAATTGATGTTTGTATATGTGGGTGAAATAAATTATTGAATGTGTTTCCAATATTCAAAATTAATTAATAAACATTCTTTATTATATCTAACACCACTATGGCATATACTCATTATGATGACATTTTAGGGAAAATAATAGTATTATTCTCATATGTTTGATGGCACACACCAAATACGAGTATAATATATGAAATGGAGATCATTTGATTTTATTTGATCTCATCGATATATCAATTAATTATTAAAAAATATAATACATAGATGGTTGGAAAAAATGTGGCTAGTTTGTATATATGGTTAGAACTCCTTATTGATAAAATATATGCCTAAAAAAAATAAAAAATATCAATTACACGTATCAATCCAAGGGTAACATAGAACCATCACAAAAAAATAACTATGTATATTCTATAACCCTAAAAAGTGGTAAATTTAGATAATACTTAAGAGGATCATCATGTGTATTTTTTGAATAGTTTATATAATTTTGAAAGAGTTTAGAAAACTCTCACCTAGATTCAAATCTACAAACCATTACCACAATAAAATCCATTGATGCATTGGTCAAATAATATCTTAGTATATTATATAGAAATAGATCATATAATGAAAAATCATCTGTATATCCAAAGCTTCCATGTAAATACAATGAATGAGCCTTGCATATATAGGCAAGGAAGATCAATCCTAATTAAGATATCAAGCTAAATTATTAATCATAAGTAATAGATCAAGCTAGAGATCAATCATAACTAAGAGATAACTATCCATAAAGGATAGAAACAACCAGAAATTATCTCCATAATATCTAAGAGATAGATATCTAATATCTCATAATATCTAAAATAAGATAAATAAAATATCTGCACATAAGTGGGTGTGAATAATAAAACATCTAGGTCAACATGAGCTAGGTAAATAAACTACTCTAACACCCCACTTCAAGTAAAACTAGGGGCCAAAATTAAAGTGGCATATCCATAATATGAGACCCAATAACAAGGCTTGATCAAGTACTCATGTATAATATATCCATGAATCAATCTCTCATAAAGTGGATAAATGGAGAAACACCATAAGAAAATAAAACACCCTCCCAAAAAGAGAGAAAATAAGGAAAGAATTAGGTCCTGGTAATAAGGTCTGATGGAGTACCCATGCCAAAAAAAATGATGCAGTGTGAAGACAAGTGTCTCTATGGATGGCAATCTATCTTTTCAAAATACATGGATGTCAAGTTGTTGTAATTTCCAAGTCAAATTTAGATTGGTGTTGAATATGAAGATCATTAAATATAAACACTGCACTCTAAAATATTGGGTAGAATGATGAATCTAAGGAAGTATTGTATAAACACCCTCCCTTAATGTTGAACTAGGATAAGATGATAATGAAAGTCTCTAACAATGTGAATTAAAAATGATGGGAAGTGAACTCAGAGACAAGTGAGGATGCCACACTGGTGTCACTACACAATAAGTCACCAATAATGCCACTGAGACATAATAATCCTCATATGTGTTTTGATAAATAAAGTGTTTGAATAAGATACCCATGTATAAAATATAAATCTATAAAATGTAAATAAAATCTCTCAATAAGATGGCCCAAGTGGTGATAGAAGATATAGACAAATGAAATAGGAAAGGGTTCTCAAACTAAGGTACACACACATGAAGGTAAACTAGGCTAAAAAAGGAAACCCCCTTGTGACACTTTATAATTTAATCACTTCTGAACATTACTAATCCCTAATCTACATCCTCTTAATGTGAACATGAGGAAAAAATCAATCCCATATCTATACCTATACTCATCATTTGGTGATTTTCATAAGACAATCACAAACCTTACTGAAGGTTTTGTATATGGATTACCAATAACCAAAATGGCATGGTTTTCAAGTGGATTACCAACAACCACAAATAAATGGTTTGTAAAGTGGCTTACCATAAACCACACCATGATGTGAAATATAATTATTATCTCTCTTCACTATCACATATTTAGAGAATATATAGAGTAATTTTCAATCCACTTATTACAAATGTGAATAGGTATACATCATTTATTCTTATTCACACAACTAAAATCAAATATACAACTGGAAAAAAAAGTGCTACTAAAGCAAAAGTGGCCCCATCACTAGTGGCTAATGAGAGACTCTAAAACCTCATACCTCAGTTGCCTCTAACCTCTATCTTAAGAATATATTTATTTAAGAACCAAAAAGTTTGGTGGCAGCCTTGGTACCTTCAAAAATAGCATGTCTAACAAGATCTCATGGAAAAACATGATGCACAACAATTTGTATTTCCCTAGATGTAATAGTTGGCTTCTTGTTGTGACGAGTGAGAATGAATGTCTCTTGAGACAATTTCTTAAAGATATTGTTAATATAATAACTCATTATACACATACCTTTGCTAAAAATATCAACATTTGGGTGCACCTACTTTAGCACTTTAGATATATAGATTTTGTAGTTGTTTTCATTTCACACTACCTTCTTCTTCTTTTTCTTTTCCTTTTTTTATTTTATCCATTATGACCTTAGAATTGAAACAAGACATTAGTTTCTACTAATAATGCATCCTTTACAAAATGTGACTTAGAAAAAATGACTATAGATAATGCTTCTATACCAACAAGGATTTTAATATTGACACTTTGATATAAAAGGACTTGATATTTTTAACAATTTTTTCATTTTAATTCAAGGATGACATAGAATGACTAGTTTGACTTTATAAAACCAATTGTCCTTACCTAAAACCATTAAACTTTTGAAACCTATGACTATAAACATGAGATACCTAGAGTGACAACTATATAATATAATTTATGTAACATAAAAATAACAAAGACTATATAAATATAAACATTAAATTATAAAATATTTATAATCTTACAAATGCTAATGACCAAAACAAAGAATATTAGACAACCCCCTAAGATACTATGAAATACCTAAAGATTAAACAAACCTAAAACTGTAAACCTAAAGTTTAAATCAAGATGTCTTGTCAATTTGCATGGTCTTTAGAATGTTCAATGAGTGCACAAGCTGCATGAAAAAGAAAATCCAATGCCAAACTATATGTATAACACCATGTCACCATATGGATATATAGAGGTTGAATAGAGCTAAACTTGATATGTATAGAACAACAATCATAGATCAATTCGATGCCTATAAAGTATATTGAGGGCAATCAAACAATGTTCTAAGCCCTTAATAAACTATAAATAAAATGTTTAAATAGAGCGAGTTAATTTTGAGTCATGGATGTCAAACTACTAAGCTAGATCCATTCAATTAAAATAAAATTAGAATTGATACAAATGATACAGTGCACAATGCAATGTAAGCTGAGTCCCAAAGACTATGAATATCTCTAAAATATACAATACAAATGATGACCACTTATTTAATAATTTGGCTCTATAGTGGATGTGCAAATGACATGATAGTTCATTGAATAATTCTGTCATGGATGATATCATACAAAAATAACACTAATAGCCATATGGAAGATATGGTCAACAAATAAACAATGCTCAAAACTCTAGTTGATATTAGGTACAAGGTCATAGATTGCATCGATGGTGAATCTAGAGTAAGATATGAATGATAAAAAAAGCATTGACACACTAGAAGTCTATCTTATTCTTTTGCTACTAAATACCTCTTCAAAATTCCACCATCTCTCAATCATATGATAAGAGCATTTTGTTAGGGTGTGGAGCTAAAAGCTTCAACTGTTTGCAGACACAAAGAAGAGGATGCTGAAGAACTAGAAGAATCGGCATCGGCAGCATGACTGACGTCGGTCAGATCAGTACAGAAGGCAATCGGTGACGGTAGCTAGTCGGCCGACGTCGGCAGCACCAGGCAAGCAGGGACCGGCGTCGATCGCCTGTGTGTTCCAGAACTGCTATTGATGAACAGTCAGTTAAGTGAAGTGAGTGTTTACATGTCAAATGACTAATTATAGTCACAAGCTATGTGTCTAATTATTGTAGTTAGATTTCTATTTTTTTAACCATGAGATTCTATTTAAAGACCCATAAGACATGTATTGTAATTATCAAGAAGGCAAGTAAAAGCATTGAAGCAAGCAAGGTCAAGGAGATCTACAGGTGTAAGGTCAAGGATATAAGCTGAAGCATTCAAGGAGGGATAATAACTCAGGCTATAGAGTTGGTTTTGGTTGAGCAAGAGAGAGAGGGAAGAAGGTCTTGAGGTGTGGCAAGCCTTTGAGGTGGAGGAAGAAGTGGCATCTTCCTTATTGTATTTTCTTCTAGTAATATCTAATACAAGAGTGTGTATTGTCTCTCAAATTCTTTGATGTCTCATGTTTCTAGTTACTTATTCATTCTGGTATAATTCCGTGTTTAATTGCTTATAAGAAAGTAATCAATTGTGCTTCCGTTGGATAAGGGGTCACCTAACAGTTGGTATCAGAGCTACGGTTTGTAGGGAGATGGTTATTGTTTGTTGATTAAAGGTCATTCATAGGTTTATGATTGAGTGGGAGTTTAGCAATGGTAGAAGAAATTAAGCTACGAATGGAGAAGTTTAACATCAAGAATTATCAACACTGGAGGATGCAGATTGAGGATTATCTATATCAGAAGTATTTATACTTACCGTTGGGTGGGGTTGCATGCAAGCCCATAGATATGAAGGATGAAGAATGGAGGGTTCTTGATCGAAAGGCTCTCGGTTCCATAAGGTTGAGCCTTGCATCGTCTGTGATTTCCAGCTTATCATAGTGCAAGACAACGAAAGAGTTGATAAAGTCCTTGGCAAATATATATGAAAAGCCCTCGGCTTCTAATAAGGTATATCTTATGAAGTAGCTATTTACTTTGCAAATGCAGGAAGGTGGATCGGTACATACTCATCTTAGTGATTTCCATGGTTTGGTAAACCAATTAGCTTTAGTTAATACTATTTTTGATGATGAGGTAAAGGCTCTCTTGATTTTATGTTCTTTGCCTGAAAGTTGGGACAGTTTGGTTATGGCAGTAAGTAATTCTGCATCTGCTTCTAAAATCTTAAAAGTTGATGATGTTGTGAGTGTGATCCTGAATGAGGAAATACACAGGAGAAGCATAGGTGAATCATCAGGTAATGCTCTAAGTGCAGAAAGTAGGGGAAGGCAAAGGGAGAAGGTTGAGCAAGGGAAATCAAGGTCGAGAAGGAGATCCGAATCCAAAGGTGTTACCTGCTAGTTTTGTGGAAAGAAAGGACATACAAAGAAGGAGTGTTGGTTGAAAGATAAAGAGAATCAACATGCAGGTATTGAAGAAGCAAAGGATGCAAATATTGTGGTACAGGATGCTCTCATACTTTCTTTGGATAGTTAGGTAGGATCATGGATTTTAGATTCTGTTTCATCTTTTCATGCATCCCCAAACAGAGATTTATTCCGTGAGTATGAACAGGGAGACTTTGGAGTGCTTTATTTAGGTGATGGTACGCCTTGTCAGATAGTTGGCAAAGGGAAAGTACAACAAAGATTGCAGATTGACAACACATGGGTGTTGAAAGAGGTCATGCATGTTCCAGTTCTAAAGTAGAGTTTGATTTCTATCAGAAGGTTGGGTGACGAGGGATGCACAATAACCCTCACAGCAGACTCTTGGAAGGTTACCAAGGGTGCACTTGTTCTAGCAAGAGGTAAGAAAGTAGATACTCTTTATCTGTCTACTTGTATTGCTAATTCTACTTCTGGCTTATCTACTTTAGCTATAGATTCGAAGATGTGGCTTAATAGGCTTGGTCACATGAATAAGAAGGCAATGGACGTTCTTGATTCAAAAGGTATGTGTTCAGATTTGAAAAGCATAGATAGAGTTCATTGCAGGAAAAAGAAATTTGATGCTTTTGACAGGAACAAAGAAGCCTTGGTGTTTATGGAGGAGATGAAGGACAGAGATCAGTCACAGGGGCTGAATAAATTTGAGCAGGGTAGCATGGATGGAGGTTTGATCCAAGATGAGCTCACAGATGAAAAATTCATCACTTGCAGAAAAACATAGGTACCGACACTAGTGCTCCCATGGCACTGACGTTGGCCAGACAGAAACCGACATCAGTCATGTGTAGACTAGCAGGGTTGGTAGGTCAGGTAGGAGAAGTCCGACGTCGGTCATAAGGATCGACATCGGTAGGAGGGACACCGGCATCAGCCAAGGAAATGACGTCGGCAGTCAGGGCCAGTGCAGGGAACTGACATCGGTCGGGAGTAGACTGGGAGATGGCCAAGATCGGTCACTGTGACAGATGTTGGGTGGACAACAAGCTGTCAATAAGTCTCAAACACCAATATGGAGGTCAGAAAAGGTATGTGAACCTCATATTCATTGTTCACCTTCTTTATATTGGTTACTGATAGTCAAGAACTAGGAAGATAGAAGAAGCAATGTAGATAGAATCCATAAACAATGGGAGCTTGGCATGGATGAGAAGTGTGAGTCCTTGGAGAAGAACCAAATAGGTATTTGTTGGTAGAGTTGTCAGTTGGAAGAAAGCACTGGATAGAGGGATGGATTCCCATATTAGAGAAGAGAGTGAATGGACACATGAGACAGAAGGCTAGGGCATATAGTCTTGAGTAGGCTGCAGGACAATGGAGGTTTGACCATTGTATTTTATCTTTACCAGGTTGGATAATATTAGCTACATTATCCTGTTACTGTATTGTGTTACTTGTTGCAGGGTTTCATATACAGGGAGTTTTCTGAGCTAAGGGTAGAGTTGGTTCAAAAGTATGTCATGAAGAATTTGGGAGCAGCAAAATTCTTTTGGCATAAGTGACAGGTATAGCATCACAGGTTTGCATGGTGATTGGTCTTCAAGAGTGACTTTGAAGAGGGATACAGAGCCAAAGGAACAAAATAGATGGTGTACAGGTACAGGTACAGTAGCAGTTGTTTATCTCCAAGTGGGAAATTATTAGGGTGTGGAGCTAAAAGCTTTAACTATTTGCAGACACAAAGAAGAGGATGCTGAAGAACCAGAAGAACCGGCATCGGTAGCATGACTGACGTCGGTCAGATGCAGTGCAGAAGGCAACCGATGAAGGCAGCTAGTCGGCCGACGTCGGTAGCACCAGGCAAGCAGGGACTGGCGTCGATCGCCTGTGTGTTCTAGAACTGTTGTTGACAAATAGTCAGTTAAGTGAAGCGAGTGTTTGCATGTCAAATGACTAATTATAGTCATGAGCTGCGTGTCTAATTATTGTAGTTAGATTTCTATTTTTGTAACCATGAGATTCTATTTAAAGACCCATAAGGCATGTATTGTAATTATCAAAAAGGCAAGTAAAAGCATTGAAGCAAGCAAGGTCAAGGAGATCTACAGGTGTAAGGTCAAGGAGATCAGCTGAAGCATTCAAGGAGGGATAATAACTCAGGCTATAGAGTTGGTTTTGGTTGAGTAAGAGAGGGAGGGAAGAAGGTCTTGAGGTGTGTAAAGCCTTTGAGGTGGAGGAAGAAGTGGCATCTTCCTTATTGTATTTTCTTCTAGTAATATCTAATACAAGAGTGTGTATTGTCTCTCAAATTCTTTGATGTCTCATGTTTCTAGTTACTTATTCATTCTAGTATAATTCCGTGTTTAATTGCTTATAAGAAAGTAATCAATTGTGCTTCCATTGGATAAGGGGTCACCTAACACATTTGATGTGTAGACCAATTAACTATGAAAAAATTATACACATAGGGCTCTAAAAAAAATTAAAACATCAAATTTTCCATTTGAGATGAACACTTTTGTCTATGGATCAGACATATCTCTAATACTAGATATTGGGAAAAATTAGAGTTACTCAATAATGAATTAGCTGAACATCTCAAAAAATAAAGAATGATTTAGACACAATAATATTGTATTATTATCATTCAATTGATTGCATATGAGATATTACAGATTACTTATATAACAATTGCATAAACTAAATATGGGGATCCCAAGATCCCTATAAACCTTCACTTAAACAATCTCCAAACTATATAAAACTATCCCATATAATATTATTGTTATTCACAATAATAATATACCAAACAAAACCATTTGTGTAATATTGTTAAACTAAAAATATTTACATTACTAATAACATAATAATTTGAACACCCTAACAACAAAAATACTAAATGAAAATAAACAAGACACTATATACACCAAAATAGCACCAAATAAGGAGACTATTGACCTGTCGAAGAAGTCATCACAAATCATGAGAGTTGTTCCAAAAACAAGAGAGCAAAGTGGGCCAAAACTATTGAAGTATGTTCCTATTATTGGTGTTGTGGCATAAATGGTGTCATTAATGTCAAGGTTATGATGGATGTTAGTAATTTCAAAGTCAAAGTTAATGTGATGCATGATGAAGTGGTATGTGATAAGTGTTGGGTGAATATTTTGTCATCAACTAACTGATGACAAAATGGGTATATCAACCACATCATAGGGAGATTTACACCATGAAAAGTGTGGGTTTACCAGATCTAGATGAGGTAAATCTCTCCTCTCATCAAAGGGAGGTTCCCTATGAATATTTATGCCCTATATGTATATATATAATTACACAAAAAATAACACATGGGGTGGTATAACAACATCCACCTCTCTTTTTTTAGAGGTGATGTATAAGGAACAAGAGGGAGAAATCATGGTCGTTGGCCAACAACATTCCTCTTCTTTCAGGAATGGTATTTAGCGTAGAGCAAAAAATCACTTAAAGTAACAAAGTTCACAAAGAAACTCACATAAGCATAAAGCCTTCCGTAGCCTCCTTCACTGATTCAAAACAAGAGTAACCGTAGAGTGAAACAAAGCACAAAGTCTTCACCTGAAACTACAAAAGATAACGGAATCACAAAGATAAAAGTAGCCCAAAGTCTCTCTTCTACCTTTTATAAATGCCCTCAGATAATATTAACACACCCACTTTTCTTATTAAATAAGATAAACAAGAGATTATCAGGAAAGAGGACATAAGAACTGTTTCCTAAAAAACGCAGATAATTTTAACACAAAGTTTGAAATAAACTTGTTTCTCATTCATTTAATAAAATATGATTTAGAAGTTGAGCACAAAGTCTCAAAATGTGTTTCAATTTTAGCAGAGTTTTTGCTCTCTATTATCCAAGATCCATTTACAAAAGAGGTCTCCACTATATATATGGAAAAACCTCAAAATTTTAGAAAATAATAAAATACAAAAATATCTTAGTCAAAGATGACTCATCTTTGACTTTGAGATATTTTTCTAGACTTTTTACATGTAATTACATATTACAAAATTGCATGCACTTTTTTCAAGACAAAAGTGCATAAGGAAAGAAGGAGAGAGAAGGGGAAAAACATTCAGCTCCTGCCACCAGACTTCTTTAGATGAGCATCGTACATAACAATGGATGCCTAAATTCCTATGTTTTCTGGTGCAACTATGTTCTTTGAGATGACTCTAGCTCTGATTAAAAAATCCTTCAATGTTGTGATTGCCTTAGCATGACCAATTAACCTAGATTTTAGATTATCCAGAGTTAACTGAGTGTCTAGAATATTATCCATAGAAGTCATTGAGAAGGATTTCTCTTCAAAATCTCTTTAAATCATCCCCTTGAAACTTTGGATCATTTCTTCTACTGAGAAAAATTGGTTACCCCTGGAAGTTAGGTTGCAAGGTAGCTCTTCCAGTCTATTTAGTAGGCCTGTGTCACTTTTCTCACTATCATCCCTAGAAGATTTGAGATCTTCAACCAACTCCTTGAGTAACTGTATCCTATATATTAGTGACTCCTTAATCTCAACATAGGAGTCCTTACTAGAAATGACACTGATAGATATCAAGGTGCTTTTCTTTAGATCCTTCATCTCCCTCCATTTGATAAGATACTTTTTAGTACTATCAATATCCTGAGAGATAAGAGAGACCAGGTCATCTAAATCTGTCTTCACCTTTTTCATCTTGTCGGTCTTTTTTACAACCTCCGTAAGCAAGGAAACTCCCTGAGTATGCATTTTTTCAACGTATTCCTCCAGGACAATCCCCTTAAAGTAAGTTTTCTCTGCCTTTTGAATGACAAGGTCATCTATAGAGAAGGCCTCTAGAGTTACCGCTTCAGGGGGAAGAGTGAACCTCCTTATTACTGTTGTCAGTTGTTCTATCTTAGCCTTATAATAATCTTTCATCTCCTTTTCTCGATCGAATTTCTAGACCATGATGTCCATAGCAGACTGAAGATCACTTTTCGCACCTTCATGAGTAACTTTTCCAAGTTCAACATGAGAGATGGAATAGTTGCTCATTTCAAAACCCTCAAGGGTTGTGTCCTGTGGAGGCTTAGCTATTTCCAAAAAAAAATGTCCCTTTTCCTCAACCAATTTTGAGAGGATCCTTAGCCTTTTAGGAGCCTTAGCTTTCACTAACACTATTTTGCCAAAATCGAAGTCATTTGGAGAGATGGCTAACTTCTTTCTTTTAGGTGTGAAAGTTGACATCCATGGCGAGAGAGAAGAAATACATGTCATGGCAATGGTACCCTCAGCTAGTGTTACCATGGCAACTTCTATGCTACTAGTGGTAACAGTGGTCGTAGTTGGAGTAACAGGCGAAACTGTATCGACTATTAATTCTAGCTCTTGTGCAAAACTTTCTCCCAAATTGAAAGGAGATATAAGACTAGGAATGGATCCAGAGGAGCGAAGAGTATCTCCAAAATCACCCTGAGGATCACCAAATATAACTCTGAAAGGAGAGGCGGCTCCAGAAGAAGGAACACTGATAGGGGAGAGAGGAGAAGGAGATGCCACAAGAGATCGAGGTAGAGAAGGAGAAATGCTCTTAAGCAGTTGTGCTTCTTCCTATGAAGGTAGAGGTTCAGTGCTTGGTTGTCGTGAAAGCCGATCATCTATTTCCATTGGTTGGGTTACTTGTTCTTGAGAGCTCTATTCTACAATTCCTTTAGCTGCTGCTTCTGGCTCTTCAGTAGCCTTTGATTTTTTACAAACAAAGATGTTTCTAGGCTTGTGAGGCCTAGATGGGGAAGGAACATCACCTTTGTTCTTGGTCCTATTTTCTACCTTCTTCATCTCTACTTGAAACTCAGCCTCGGATCCCATGATAAATTCTTTCAGTATGATCCCTTTGGCTGCTAATCAGTCATTGGTGTTAGCCAATATTGGTTTAAATCTTTTCCTCATAGAAGTTAGTTCCTTTTGAGACCACTGAATTGGAGGAAGAGGGGAGCCAGTAATCTTTTTAGCCAAGTACTTGCTATTGATAATGCTACCATCATCGACCAGATTGGAGGGAATCTCTACAAGCCCCAAATATTCAATTTATTCTAGAGTTAGTTTGCTATAGTTCATTCTTTTTATTTCTTTAGCTGTTCTCAGGTCCACCCAAACATCTTCGATCATAGGCTCATGAAATTGAGTCTTTCGTTTGATCTTGTCTTTGACTCCCCTATAGTCAAATTTATCTCCTCTTGAATTGTATCAGAGTGATCAGCTACATCTCTATTTCCATGACCTTGGCTTTGGCTATTGTTGCAATGGAGTATTTGCCAATTTCGATTGGAAACCTAAAACCTAGCTTTTTTATCTCTATTTTCCTAGTATGCAAGATAACAAGTTGTTGGCAAAGCTCCATTAGAATCAACTTGTCAGAAGGGAACCTAGGGAGCATATATGGATAGCCTTGGAAAAAGCCAACTCGAAGATAGTAAAAGGTGGGAAATTCGAGGAACATACACTTATAGTCATTGACGACTGTCCAAGCTTCATCAAATACTCTCTTTTGTTTAAGTTGAGGGTCGAAGAGGCATAAAAATACAACAAAGAAAGCATCATTTACCCTCTTGAAATGGTGGATTGATCCCTGAAGCATTAACTTGGGGTAATATGAGTAGACCAGGGTGGTCTTTTTGTCTCCTTCAGTTGTCAAATCTGAAAAGGTTCACATTGAGGCAACTCTATACACAAGGTACAAGGTCATATAGAACTTGGAAGAAGTTTGTACCTTGGTTAGTTGTTTGTGAAGGGCATTGCTGATCTGCTCAACCCAAAAGATGACCTGCTTACCCTGGAGGATGATCTTGATGAACAGGTACATCCACTCATGGAACTGTGAGGAATATGGGAGGCCTCACACTTTGCTGAGAAGGGTGATCAAGTCACCAACTTCTTCAATAAAATCACTCCTCAGAAAGTTTTGCGGCCATCTGGATAGACTGGTTCTAGGTGTCTTCAGCCACCTGTTATTCTTGACTTTCTTTGCCCTCTCAAGGTCCTTATCATACTCCTTTTGGGATTTTATGAAGTCAATCTTTAGCACTTCAGTAGTGGGAGGGCACATGAAGACTTTTTCAATAAATTCAAGATCCAACCGAATTACTATGTTGCCACTGGCATCTAAGACTGATCTTGTTTCCTTGTTGTAGAACCAGGTGCACTGAAGGACAAACTCTATGTGGTGTGCTACCACTGAGAAAGCGGAAACCAAATGTATTTTGCTTTCAACAATTCTCCTCATCTCAGAACTCAGATTCATTACTTTCGTTTGAGTCACAAACTCGGCCATATCTACGTGGCCAATTTTAGTGTCCCAAATGTCGTCGACGTTAGAGGTAACCGAAGTGATCTGGAAGATGCCCTGGTACTTGTACTTCATCATATTTGCCTTTTTAAGAGAAGTTTTAGACATTGGGACTCACCTCTGTTGAGTAGGGGTTGATGAGCAAGAGCCTTCAGAAAGTACTATAGTCATGATCATGTAATTAAGGAAAAATGGGCAAGTTGGGGAATTCGCATCAAGTGATCATGACCAAGGGAGGGCACTTAAAAGGGCTAGGTTAGAAACTGAGGTAGAAAAGGAGGAAGGAAGGGAAAGAAAGGAAAAAGGAGAAAAGTCATCTAGAGTTAGAAAAACTTGAAGAAAAAATGCATGGGCGGCAAAAATTGCCGCCCCTGCATAAGGAATAGAAAGAGTGCAGAGGCGGCAAATTTTGCTGCCCCTATAGGATCAACCTGAATGGGCAACAATTTTCACTGCCCCTGTAGATTGAAGAAGAAAGTATGTGGGTGGTAAAAATTGCCACCCCTACACCACTAGCCTGCATTGATAGTGAAAATCACTGTCGATGCAAGAATGGCACATAAGGTGCGGGCGGCAAAAATCACCACTCATGCAGGATAGGTCTGTACAGGTGGCAATTTTTGCCACCCACACAAGTGAAAATAATAGAGGGGAAAAGAAGCATGAGCAGTGAAAATTTCCACCTATGCAAGTTTTATAGCAGAAAAAACCATAGACAGAGGTGAGGGGTGGTGAAAATCACTGCCCTTGAAAGGAAAAGAAGAGCGGAAAGGCCAACGAGGAGGGGAAGGTGGGAGACAATGAGAATCGCCACCCTCACAAGAGCAGGCCGACTGGCCAAAATGAAAAAACAAACCCTGACAATGATAAAAACAAACTAAGTAAAGAATAGGGTAAGAAAGGAAACAAATGCTAAAAACAAGACCTACCTCAAAAACCACACGTGTAACAAGCTCAAATCCACCAAAACACGCTTTCACCCATTCACCAGATCATCCAGAGGTAGAGGATATGAGGAGAGGAGGAAGAATGAAAAGAAATAAGTTTGAAATTAGATTATATGGGGTGAAAAACAACCCCAACAACCTATTGTGTATGGAAATAAATGCCACGCATGGAAATCGAGACATACAGGGGCGGCAAAAATCACTACCCTTGCAAGTTGGTTGAAGGTTCAGATGTAGGGGCAGCAATTTTTGCCGCCCTTATAGGTCAAGATGCAGGGGCAGCAAATATTTCTGCCCTTGCAAGTGAAATGGAGGAGGGGCAAAAATTGCCACCCTTGCATTTGAAAGGGAAAATGCACCAGCGGCAAAAATTGCCACCCGTGCATGGAAACAGAAGAAAAGAAGTACTAACTTTGAAAGAGGCAGAAATTGGTCCTCTAAACACATTGAGACCATAATGATTTCAATGTTTATAGGGAAAACAGGACTAAAAGACATTACTAATTTCAAATGGTATTAGTTGGACCAAAATGAGAATGAGGAAAACCCGTTTTGAAAACAAACTTAGAGAGACGAAAGACGAAACAGACAAGTTTTATAGGGGGTTGTTCCCAAAATCGAGCTAAGCTAATTTTAGAAACAATAGCTAGCTCCTATTGTGGAACCTCTGTTAATCAAATCGATCAATGAGAGTAGAAACCTGTCTCTAAGGGCCTTCAACCAAGCCATTGGGCTATGGAGTCAAGCTAAAAATGAAAGAAAAATAGACAAAACATAAAAACTGTACATATATACAAATAAAATTATCCATGCTTCAAGGATTGAATAGATTCAGATGTTGCCCACTGTGAGGTAGTGCAAATGGCATTCCATCTTGGTACTCCAGCAAGAAGGTAGTCTCACCATAGAGCTATTGAATGGTGAACGGGCCTCTCCATAGGGAGTCAAATTTGTTGTGCATCCTTTTTGGTTCTTGCCTCTTGTCCCACAACAAGACTTGATCTCTGACTTGGAATTTGCAAACCTTATCTTTTTTTAATCAAAAAGTGCCTTCACTCAGTTCTGATGCTCCGTAATCTGATCCACTACCATGGCTCATCGCTCATTCAGCTTGGTCAGACACATGATTCTTTTGTCGACTGATCTTTCAAAGGTTGAGTCTTTGATTTCTTTAGTTAACCTAAGCGCTGGTAGTTCAAGGGTGATGGGAATTTCTACATTCAATCCATATAGAAGCTAGAAGGTGACATACCTATATCCCTTTTGGGTGTTATCCTATCTGCCCATAAAGCATCATACAATGCTTTGTGTCATGTTCTCTGATTTTCGTCCACCAACTTCTTGATAATAGTGACCAAGTTCTTATTACTTGATTATACTTGGCCATTTCCTTGAGGGAAATAATCTAAAGTGTGGGATAGGGTAATCTCATAATAAAAACAAAATTGAGTAATTTCATGTGATGAAAAATAGGCCACATTATCTATTACAATCTTGAGTGGGACCCCAAACTGAGAGATGATATTTTCTTTGAGAAAACTGCACACCACTTTAGACGTAGCGTGCTTGGTTGGGATGGCCTCCACCCACTTCATAAAGTAATCCGTTGTTGTGAGGACATAATCATGTTCAGCACTTGAAGATGGGTTGACCATGCCAATGAAGTCAATACCAAACTGTTGAAAAGGTTCCTCAATTACTAATGGCTTGAGAGGCAATGCAAGTAGCTTAGGCTTCCCAAAAAACTGTTAACACAATTCACAACTACGCACCCATCTATAGGCAACCTAAAATAGTGTTGGCCAATAATACCTTGCTCATAGAATTTTGTGCGTTATCACCAATGTAGAAAAATGCCCTCCATAGGCCAAATTGTGGAAAGACTCTAAGAGTTTTTCTTGTTGTGCCTTATCAACACAACGAAGAAATGCCCCATCCAGGTTTCTCTTGTATAGACCATTATCCCACAGAACATAACCAACTACTTTTAATTTAACATTTCATTTCTCTTTATAGGAAAGATGGGCAGGACACTCACCATACATCAAAAAATGGGCAATGTCAGAATACCACTCATCAGTAGTGGCAACAAAGAGGACTATAGGCATGCCTTCGATCTCTAGTTTTTCACTTTCTGCTTCATCTGGAATGTTGTCGGTGATCAACTAGCAAAGACCTTTTCCCCGCATGAGTTTGGTAGGTTTGATGTCCAGATCAAACTCCTGAATCTTAGTGATCTAATTACCTCTCTTTGTACCAAACTCCTACTTAGTCAAAATAGATTTTACTATTGTATCAGGTACGAGAACTTTGGTGTGCAAGTTCAGGATATAAAACCTGAAGTGCTTGACTGCTTTGACCACCGTGTATGCATGCTTCTCCATGATAGAATATTTTAGCTCATGAACCTTGAGTGGACAACTCATGAAGGAAATATGGGATTCTACACCTTCTTAGTTTTGTTGGACTAAAATAGCTGAGAGTGTATGTTCAGAGGCGTAATTGTATATTTTAAAATTCTTGACGTAGTTTGGACAAACCAGGACTGGTGCATGAGCAATTGCTTTTTTGATTTCTTTGAATGCTGATTTGCCTTCAGCAGTCCATCTGAAGGTAGCATTGCCTTTCATCATATTGATGATATGGTGGGTCTTTTCAGCAAAATTAGGAATAAACCTCTGGAGAAAATTCACCTTTCTAAAGAATGAGTGAACTGTAGTTTTGTTGGTAGGCAGAGTAAGTTCTTGGATGGACTTGACTCTCTCTAAATCAATTTTAATACCTTCTCGAGACATAATGTGTCAGAAAAGTTTCCCTTCAGTTACCCCAAAGACAAATTTCTTTGGGTTTAAAGAAAGACCATTCTGACGACAGTGTTCCAATATCTTTTGCAAATGGTGGACATGCTCAGAATGATGCTTTGAAAACACTATCAGATCATCTAGGTATACTATAATGAATTTTCCTATTTCATCCTTGAAAGCGAGATCCATCTCCCTTTAAAATGTGGCACCTACATTTATCAGACCAAAAGGCATTCTTCGATAAGCGAAGGTGCCCCAAGGTGTGGTGAATGATGTCTTATGATGATCTACTTTTCTGACTTTGACCTGATTGTACCCTGAAAAACCATCCAGCATTGATAACATTTTTGAGCCTGTTACCATTTGTAGAACTTGATCCATGATAGGAAGAGGGTAGTTATCTTATAAAGATAACTGGTTCAAGTTCCTGAAATCCACGTAGATTTAAATGTTGCCATTCTTCTTTCTGACAAGCACTATGTTGGTAATCCATGTAGAGTGATGGATTGGGAAAATTATCTGGGCATCAAGCATTTTTTGTATCTCAACTAAAATAGTACCTGAGATTTTTGGATTATATTGCCTAGACTTTTGCTTGTAAGGTACAGAGTTTGTCTTCAGAGGAATGTCGTGGTGAATGTCATTTGGCTTGAGTGATTTTAGATCATCATAAGAATAGGCCAATACGTCTATATATTAGCGTAGTAGATTAGCAAGCTTAAATCTCTCTTCAAGAGTACAATATTTCCCAATATTTACCATCTTAGGATCTCCCTTGGTTCCCATGTTTACCTGATCAAAATTTTGAGAGGAGTTTGAATCTATTCGCTGTTGTTTAATAAACCTGTCATGGTTATCAAATAATTTTTTTAGGGAAACCAGGCCTTTGAGAATCTTATTCCCCTTAAGCTGTGAGAAATCCTCACTTGTGTTCATGCTTGATTTAGAAGATGCTTTGCATTCCTGGAGCTCACTACCTTCAAAATGTAATTGTTCAAAACTGTCCTTTTGCTCTAAGAAGGCAATGATTTGATCATCATTGTTAAATACTTGCCAATGGCTGGCATTGTCAGGTACACTTGACTGAAAGACCAGTTCAATAGTGTACTTATTTCCCTTAAAATTTAGGTGGGGAAATAAGAGAGTAGCAGAGACAGCCAATGCATCCACCCGGTCATTAAATTCCCTTGGAATAGTGGAGATGTTAAAGGCATCAAAATTTTCAATTTGATCCCATACCAGATTGTGATAGTGGTGCAACCTTTCATTTTTCATCTGATAGAGGTTCCTCACCTAGAAGACTACCAAATCAGCGTCCCCTTTAGCATGGAGTATCCTAATGCCTTTTTCTCTGGCAGCTTGTAATCCAAGCAACAGGGATTTGTATTCAGCCGTGTTGTTGGTATTATTGAACTACAATTTGTAGGACAAAGGAATAATGTCTTCTTGAGGAGATACCAACACAACCCTAGCTGCCATCAAATTTTAAGCTCCATACCTTGTTAGACACTGCTTTTTCTTTAAAAACTCCTTCATTTGGGGGAAGAGGTTCTTCCATGTGTTCATTTTGATTTTTTGATTCTCTTACTGTGTCAGCTAAACACAATCTCAAGTTATCACCCGTAGAGTTTCATCAGAAGCCCCATGGATCTCATCCATAGACAGGAAGTAGTTGCCCATGCCTGAGGACTCAAATAAAATTTGAGCTTCTAGTGCTAACGATCAGGCAACTACATACCTTGCTTATTTTTTAGGAAGCAACTTCTTCATGACACCTTGAATTGGGATTCTTTCTTTCGATAAGTCCATACTTAGCTCACCTTCAACATCTTTGCAAAAATTTTGCCTGAGCAAGATGCCGTAAGACGTTGGAACATTGACCACTAAAATTGTCATTTTTATCTGCTTTTCTAGAAAAGTTGCGAACTTACTTATGTTTTATAGAAAAACACCTCCCAAAAGTTTTGGTCAAAGTTAGGCCAAGAGAATCTGCCACCTTCATAGGCATGACATTATCTGAGGCTCTAGAGTCTATAATGCAATTACTCAGTTTATAACCATTTATTAGTAGGGAAACATAAAAAAGTTTTATTTTTTCAGGAGAAATAGGAGGAGTCACAACAAGATTGTTTTGGGCCATTTTATCTTTAGGGGGATCATGAATGGCCTTCAAAGAATCTTGTCCTATGGGGACGGCTTTGTTTTTCACATATTCTGCTAACCTATCAAATTGTTTTGGGTTAGCCCTTAAAATTTAATCAATCTCTATTGTTTAGATTTTAGTCTTTTTAGCATGATCAATTATATCAAATAATTGAAAAGAACTTGAAACAGAGAAAGGGGGTACATTATCAGGGACTTTAGCAGGTGCGACACTAGTTTGAGCACCAGAAGTGGAAGGTATGGGGTGGTTGGAGGTACTTACTTTTTTATGAATTACCTGATCTTTTGATTGAGGAGGCAATGGAGTGCCTCATTTGGTGATAGAAACTGTTGGCCAGGGTTGTTATTTTGCCTTTCCTTTATCAGTCTATGGAACTGACTGGTGTTGAGATCTGGTGAAAACAACATAGGATCCATCCAACCCTTCCCCCTTACTTCCAGCTTCATCTTGGTAATCCAAGAAACTAATATTGGAGTCACCAGCTAATTCTTCTTTTTGCTGATCAAAGAGATTAGCATCATCTTATTGGTCCAACTGAGGTTGGAGCGAATAGTCGTGTTTAGCCTCTAGGTAACTGACTGCTGAATTGGCAGGTGTTGCTTCAATGGCCAATTTCCTTAAAGAGGGAGGCAGGCAATTTGGTTGCCCTTGGTTTTGAGTAGCATTACTCTGATATTACTAATTTTAGAACATTCTCCTAGGCATATCTTGATAGGTAGGGGCAGACGTACCTTGGGCTATTTGCCTCTTCAAAGCTATCAGCTCATTTGTCAATTTTTATACCATAGGATCTGTAGTGTCTGTAGAAGAGCTTTTAGTAGATGAAGAAAATCTATTTTTACTAGGGTCTTTTCTGATCTTACCTGCCAGGATAAGATCATCTTCAATCTCAGTAGCCAAATTTTGAGCCAATGCTAGATCCATAGGGCCAGCTCACCTCAATAGGAAACTTACTTCAAGAAGCTGTGAGTTGATAAAAAATCACTTGAGATTCTCTAGCATGGGTTGAGCAACAGTTGGAATCTAGTTCCTTAACTTGTTGAATTTAGCTATGAAATCACTCATGGGTTCTTGGGATTCTTTTTTCATCTGGGTTAGCTATGCTAACAAAGTATGTGCATCTTTAGCGGGTTTAAACCTAGCTTTGAATTTGGCTTTGAGAGTGTCCCAGTTAGTCATTGACCCAGCCTGCAGGTGGTAGAACCAGTTTGCAATAGCACCTTGCAAAGTTTCTACAAAAAGTCTTACTATTACATCCTCAAATTCTATACCGATTATGCCACATGCTATGGAAAAAATGGCAATATGCTCGTCGGGATGAACCTTCTCGTCACCAAAGAACTGAGAATTTTTTTTCCTAGAACTACAAGGTAGTTCATGCAAAGTTGTAGTCAAATTAAGCAAACCAAAGGAATTACCCCATGGGCCTTGAGCTATTATGATAGGATGATTAAATGGTGGAATAACAAATCTTAGTGGAGTGTTTATAGGTAGAGCCTGATTAACAGCAGGAAAAGAAGCTCTACCTTACGTTGGTGACTTGATAAGGTCAAGAGGAAAAATCCTAGACCGTTGAAGGGAAGGTGGTGGAGGAAACATATCAAAATTCCTCTGCTGTGCCAACTCAAACATGGAGTCAAAAACACCCTTGACTCTTTGGCTTCTTGTGTACCGTGAAATTGCTAGATTTTTAATGAAAAAGGGACTGAAACTACTTCAAGTTGAAGCTTGAGGCTTCAAAATGCACGTTCATAATCCCCAGCGGAGTCACCAAAAACTATTGGGTGAATATTTTGTCGTCAACTAACTGATGACAAAATGGGTATATCAACCACAACATAGGGAGATTTACGCCATGAAAAGTGTGGGTCTACCAGATCTGGATGAGGTAAATCTCTCCTCTCATCAATGGGAGGTTGCCTATGAATATTTATGTGCTATACGTATATATATAATTAAGCATAAAATAACACATGGGGTGGTATAACAACATCCACCTCTCTTTTTTCAGAGGTGATGTATAAGGAACAAGAGGGAGAAATCCTGGTCGTTGGCTAACAACATTCCTCTTCTTTCAGGAATGGTATTCAGTGTAGAGCAGAAAATCACCTGAAGTAACAAAGTTCACAAAGAAACTTACGTAAGCACAAAGTCTTTCATAGCCTCCTTCATTGATTCGAAACAAGCATAACCATAGAGTGAAATGAAACACAAAGTCTTCACCTAAAACTATAAAAGATTACAAAATCACAAAGATAAAAGTAGCTCAAAGTCTCTCTTCTACCTTTTAGAAACACCCTCAGATAATATTAACACACCCACTTTACTTATTAAATCAGATAAACAAGAGATGATCAGGAAAGAGGACATAAGAACTGTTTCCTAAATAACACAGATAATTTCAACACAAAGTCTGAAATAAACTTGCTTCTCATTCATTTAATAAAATATGATTTACAAGTTAAGCACAAAGTCTCAAAAAATGTTTCAATTTCGGTAGAGTTTTTGCTCTCTATTATCCAAGATCCATTTACAAAAGAGGTCTCCACTATATATAGGGAGAAACCTCAAAATTTTAGAAAATAATAAAATACAAAAATATCTTAGTCAAAGATGACTCATCTTTGACTTTGAGATATTTTTCCAAACTTTTTAGATGTAATTACATATTACAAAATTGCATGAACTTTTCTCAAGACAAAAGTGCATAAGGAAAAAAGGAGAGAGAAGGGGAAAAACATTTAGCTCCTACCACCAGACTTCTTTAGATGAGCATCGTACATAACAATGGATGCATGAATTCCTATGCTATTTGGCGCAACTGTGTTCTTTGAGATGACTCTGGCTTTGATTAAAAAATCTTTTAATGTTGTGATTGCCTTAGCATGACCAATTAACTTGGATTTCAGATTATCTAGAGTTAACTGAGTGTCTAGAATATTATCCATTGAAGTCATTGAGAAGGATTTCTCTTCAAAATCTCTTTAAATCATCCCCTTGAAACTTTGGATCATTTCTTCTACTAAGAGAAATTGGTTATCACTAGAAGTTAGGTTGCAAGGTAGCTCTTCCAGTCTATTTAGCAGGCCTGTGTCACTTTTCTCACTATCATCCTTGAAAGATTTCAGATCTTCAACCAACTCTTTGAGTACCTGTATCTTGTATATTAGTGACTCCTTGATCTCAATATAAGAGTCCTTGCTGAAAATGACACTGATAGATATCAATGTGCTTTTCTTTAGATCCTTCATCTCCCTCCATTTGCTAAAATACTTTTCAGTACTGTCAATATCTTGAGAGATAAGAGAGAACAGGTCATCTAAATCTATCTTCACCTTTTTCATCTTTTCGGTCTTTTCTGCAACCTCCATAAGCAAGGAAACTCCCTGAGTATGCATTTTTTCAATGTAGTCCTCTAAGAATTTTTCCTTAAATTAAGTTTTCTCTGTCTTTTAAATGATAGGGTCATCTATAGAGAAGGCCTCTGCAGTTGCCGCTTCAAAGGGAAGAGTGAACCTCCTTATTACTACCATCAACTATTCTATCTTGGCCTTATAATAATCTTTCATCTCCTTTTCTCTGTCAAATTTCTAGGCCATGATGTCCATAGCAGACTGAAGATCACTTTTCACACCTTCATGAGTAACTTTTCCAAGTTCAACACGAGAGATGGAATAGCTGCTCATTTCAAAACCCTCAAGGGATGCATCTTGTGGAGGCTTATCTATTTCTACAAAATTTTGTCCCTTTTCCTCAACCAATTTTGAGAGGATCTTTGGCCTCTTAGGAGCCTTAGCTTTCACCGGCACTATTTTGCCAAAATCAAAGTCATCTGGAGAGATGGCTAACTTCTTTCTTTTGGGTTTGAAAGCTGACATTCATGGTAGGAGAGAAGAAGTACCTATCATGGCAATGGTTCCCTTAGCTGGCATTACTATGGCAACTTCTATGCTGCTAGTGGTAATAGTGGTCACAATTGAAGTAACAGGTGAAACTATATCGACTACTAATTCTGGCTCTTGTGCAGAACTTTCTCCTAAATTGAAAGAAGGAGATGAAAGACTAGGAATGGATCTAGAGGAGTGAAGAATATCTCCAGAAGTGCCCTGAGGATTGCCAAATATAACTTTGGAAGGAGAGGTGGCTCTAGAAGAAGGAACACTAATAGGGGAGAGAGGAGAAGGAGATGCCATAGGAGATTGAGGTGGAGAAGGAGAAATACTCTTAAGTAGTTGTGCTTCTTCCAATGAAGGTAGAGGTTTAGTGCTTGGCTGTCCTAAAGGCCGATCATCTATTTCCATTGGTTGGGTTGCTTGTTCCTGAGAGCTCTGTTTTGCAATTTCTTTAGCCGCTACTTTTGGCTCTTCAGTAGCCTTTGATTTTTTAGAAACAAAGATGATTATAGGCTTGTGAGGCCTAGATGGGGAAGGAACATCACCTTTGTTCTTGGTCCTATTTTTTGCCTTCTTCCTCATCTCTGCTTGAAACTCAGCCTCAGATCCCATGATAAATTCTTTCAGTATGATCCCTTTGGTTGCTAACCAATCATTGGTGTTAGCCAATATTGGTTCAAATCTTTTTCTCAGAGAAGTTAGTTCCTTCTGAGACCACTAAATTAGAGGAAGATGGGAGCCAAAAATATTTTTAGCCAGGTACTTACTATTGATAATGCTCCCATCATCAACCAAATTGAAGGGAATCTCTGAAAGCCTCGAATATTCAATTTTTTCTAGGGTTAGTCTACTATAGTCCATTCTTCTAATTTCTTCAACTGTTCTCAGGTCCACCTAGACGTCTTGGATCATAGGCTCATGGAATTGAGTCTTTCATCTGATCTTGTTTTTGACTCCCCTATAGTCAAATTTATCTCTTCTCTTGAATTGTTTTAGAGTGACCAACTGCATCTTTGTTTCCATGACCTTGGCTTTGGTTGTTGTCGCAATGGAGTATCTACCAATTTCAACTGAAAACCTGAAACTTGGCTTTTTCAGCTCTATTTGCCTAGTATGCATGACAATTAATTGTCAGCAAAGCTCCATTAGAATCAACTTGTCAGAAGGGAACCTAGGGAGCATATATGATAGCCTTAGAAAAAGCCAACTCAAAGATAGCAGAAGGTGGAAAATTGGAGGAACACACACCCGTAGTCATTGATGATTATTCAAGCTTCATCAGATACTCTCTTCTGTTCAAGCTGAGGGTCGAAGAGGCATAAAAATATGGCAAAGAAAGCATCATTTACCCTCTTGAAATGGTGGATTGATCCTTGAAGCATTAACTGGGGGTAATATGAGTAGACCGGGGTGGTCTTTTTTTCCCCTTCAGTTGTCAAACCTAGAAAGGTTCACATTGAAGTAGCTATGTACACAAGGTACAAGGTCATATAGAATTTTGAAGAAGTCTGTACCTTGGTTAGCTATTCATGAAGGGTGTTGCTAATTTTCTCACCCCAAAAGATGACCTGCTTACCTTGGAGGATTATCTTGATGAATGGGTACATCCACTCGTGGAACTATGAGGAAGACGGGAGGCCTCACACTCTACTGAGAAGGCTGATCAAGTCACCGACTTATTCAATAAAATCACTCCTCAAAAAGTTCTGTGACCATCTAGATAGACTGGTTTTATGTGTCTTCAGCCACCTGTTATTCATGACTTTCTTTGCCCTCTCAGGGTCCTTATCGTACTCCTTTTGGGCTTCTATGAAGTCAATCTTTAGCACTTCAATAGCGAGAGGGCACATGAAGACTTTTTCAATAAATTTAGGATCCATCCGAATTACTACATTGCCATTGGCATCTGAGATTGATCTTGTTTCCTTGTTGTAGAACTGGGTGCACTGAAGGATGAACTCTGTATGATGTGCTGCCACCAAGAAAGTGGCAACCAAATGTATGTTGCTTTCAACAATTCTCCTCATCTCAACACTTAGATTCGTTGCTTTCATTTGAGTCACAAACTTAGCCATATTTACGTGGCCAATTTTAGTGTCCCAAATGTCGTCGACGTTAGAGGTAACTGAAGTGATCAGGAAGACACCCTGGTACTTGTACTTCATCATCTTTGCCTTTTTTGGAGAATTTTTAGACATTAGGACTCACCTCTGTTGAGTAGGGGTTGATGAGCAAGAGCCTTCAAAAAGTATTGCAATCATGATATGTAATTAGGTAAAAGTGGGCGAGTTAGGGAATTCGCATATCAAGTGATCATGACCAAGGGAGGGCACTTAAAAGGGCCAGGTCAAAAACCAAGGAAGAAAAGGAGGAAGGAAGGGAAAGAAAGGAAAAAGGGGAAAAGTCCTCCAGAGTTAGAAAAACTTGGAGGAAAAATTCATGGGTGGTAAAAATTGCCGCCCCTACATTAGGAATAGAAAGAGTGCAGAGGCGGCGAATTTTTCTGCCCCTACAGGATCGACTTGCATGGGTGGAAATTTTTGCCGCCCCTACAAATTAAAGAAGAAAGTGCATGGGTGGCAAAAATTTCCACCCCTACACCACTAGCCTGTATTAGTGGCAAAAATTGCTACCAATGTAAGAATGGTGCACAAGGTGCGCGTGGCAAAAATTGCTGCCCATGCAAGATAGGTCTACACAGGTGGTGATTTTTGCCACTTGAGCAGGTGAAAACAATAGAGGGGAGATGAAGCATAGGTGGTGAAAATCACCACCTGTGTAGGTTTTATAGTATAAAAAACTATAGGTAGAGGTGAGGGGTGACAAAAATCACTGCCCCTGAAAGGAAAAGAAGAGCGTGAAGGCCGATGAGGAGGGGAAGGTGGGAGATGGAAAAAATTGCCACCCTCACAGGAGCAGGCTGACCGGCCAATATGAAAAAACAAACCCCAAAAATGAAAAAAACACACTAAGTAAAGAATAGGAAAAGAAAAAAAAATGCTAAAAACAAGACCTACCTCTAAAACCACATGCGCAACAAGCTCAAATCCACCAAAATGCACTTTCACCCATTCGCCGGATTGTCCCGAGGCAGAGGATAGGAGGAGAAGAGGAAGAATGAAAAGAAATAAGCTTGAAATTGGATTATATGGGGTGAAAAACAACCCTAACAACCTGCCATGCATGGTAATAAATGCCACGTATGGAAATTGAGACATGTAGGGGTGGCAAAAATTGCTACCCTTGCAAGTCAGTTGAAGGTTCAGATGCAGGGGGAGCAAAAATTGCTGCCCTTGCAGGTGAAATGTAGGAGTGAAAAAAATTACCATCCTTGCATCTAAAAGGTAAAATGCACCAGTGGTAAAAATTGCTGCTTGTGCATGGAAACAGAAAAAAAGAAGTACTAACTCTAAAAGAGGTAGAAATTGGTCCTCTAAACACATCGAGACCGTAATGATTTCAACATTTTTAGGGAAAACGGGATGAAAAGACATTATTAATTATGAATGGTATCAGTTGGACCAAAATGAGAATGAGGAAAACCTATCTCAAAAACAAACTTAGAGAGATGAAAGATGAAACAGACAAGTTTCGTAGGGGGGTTGTTCCCAAAATTGAGCTAAGCTGATTTTGGAAACAACAATAAGGAGTCTTATGACAAGAGAGAATTTGAAGGAAACATATTATCTCTATGTTGAGATAGAATTTTAAGGAAACGTATTAATTATTTTGAGGTTGATGACATGTCAAGGTCAAGATCAACGTATAAGGTAAGCATACTTTTGAGCACTAGTCTTAAGGAACATTATCATATAATGAACATGTGTATGAAGATGGTGGTCTGGTAGTATGGATGCACATAGGTATGAGTAGATGTTTAAGGATATCCAAGATTTCATATGAAGTGTTAAAAGACTTAATAAAGTTTCAAGGTAAACATTCAAGGGGTAAGGTTTCAAGCCCAAGCATTCAATCAAACTAGTCCTAGACTCTGCATGACCTAATGAGGAGTCTTGAGGTGTTAACAAGATCTATAAAGGATGTAAATTAGTGATGGATCATGTGATAATATGTTTAACTCTATGTAAACATGTGTATAATGTATATAATATTTCATAGGAGCTTTTTATGTTAGTTCTTGGCTTAATCTATGCATGAAGATACCTAGTGAGAAGGCACATAATTGGTAGGATGATGAGGTGAGTAGTCTAAGACTTATGAGAATAAATTTGGTAGTTTGTGATTAATTTATTAGATTTTATGACATGAATATGAGGTATTAAGATTAGTGTAAAAGGTTTCAATTTGTGTTCAAGGTCTAAGTGTGACTAACAGTTTAAGGCCTAATATGCAAAGAGACCTAGTGTGGCCTAATGAGGTGTTAAGTTCAATTTTCAAGGTTCCATATCACATGAAATAATTGTAAGAGGTATGAGATGTTTTTTCAAGTGTTTGTACCAAGTCTGAGGTCAAATTATAAATAAAAAATCATGAAACATGGTTTTGAATTTTTTTATGTGCATAGAATGAGGTATTACAGACTTGAGATTGATTTTATTATGCTCATTGGCACAAGAAACATTTACATGAGGATATAAGTAGTTTATGGTAGTTCGGTAAGGTTCTTATTTAAAGTTTCCTATAATTTGTTTTTGGTTTGAGGGACTAAGCTTGATTAACAATTGTTAAGAATGGAAGATAGTCTAAAACCTCTCTAAAACTTTAAAAGTGACCTGATATGGAATATATAATTATAAAGTGCTAAAAATGGTTTATTTGACCTAGTATGACTATTTTAGGTTGTATTTAAATCTCTTAGTTACCTTCAGGTGGCATTGGTCTATTGTAAAAATGAGTGGAAGCTATAAGAAACCCCTTGTTTATTGGATTTTTGATATAATAGGTATGGTTGAGTAGGTTAAAGCATAAAAATTATTGGAGTATGATGTGTGAGACTTTTATTTTATGATAATTTAATTTTATTATTAGGTTATATACTTAAAATATTCTAAAATTTTCATGGAAATTAGCGTATCACTAAAAAGGCCCTGTGAGGAAGATAGTAAAAAAAACTAAGCAAAAGTGGGAATGAGATTAGGGATGTGTTACTATGGATTAGGGATGGATATAATTGCATAGTTTTTTTATTAAAGACATGAAACACATATATAATTTGAATATAATATTTTGAGATTCTTATATACAAGAATAAATTCTCTCTCAAAGTGACCTGTCTAACATAATAAGGTCTGTGTAGGGTGAAGACATGAGATTGGCCTATAAGACATATATTGCTATTGGACCTTATAATATATCTATTTAAATATTTTATAATTATGATTAAGGATCTTATAAACCAATTTTAATTTTATAAAAAAATTTACACGTGTTTTAAGTTTTGGTTTCCATGAATGTGTTTTGGAGCATTCAAATAATTTTTTGTGGATTAGTGAGAATGATGTTCCTCAATCATTATGCATAGAGTTTCAGAATATAATGCATATTAATATATTATATAGTTATCATAGGTTAATTTTAATGAATTTTTATTCATGATAAATACCTATGAAGGTGTGAAAATTCAAAGGTTCTTGACTGGATGTTTGAGGTCTATTTGTAGTTCTGAATGAACACATGGAAGTGGCTTGTTTGAGGTCTTTTGCCCTATATGGTGAAGTATAGTGGACATGATGATGAATTTTAGGTCATTTAATTTATATCCATGTGATTTATTTATGTTTTTATTTGTCAATATTAAGTTTATACTTAAAATATTCAAAGTAGACTTTCTAGTAGTGAAAAGGGATAATTGTGAGTAGGCCTAATAGTGTGGTTCAATGAGTGAAATGAGCTAAATGGTGTTAGGGACATAAAGTGAGTTTATAAGGGGTCTACTTAAATTTTGTGTGTTTTTTTTATCCATTTATGGAGGCTCAAAATTTTCCAAGGTGGTTAAGGTGAAACGTGTGCTTTGAGAAGGCCAAATTACATTAGTTCTCTATTAGGCCTAATGATGGTTTTTGTCCTTATAAGTGGTGAATGACCTATTTAGTGATTCTTTAAATCATGAAAAATGTTTTTTGATATATGATAATGTTTATATAATTATGGATATGTTTTTTTCCAACCAAGGTAGGTTAGTGCAAGAGTCAAGTATAAAAATAAGGTCTAATAGGCCTAATTTGACTAGTTAGAATATTAAGCAATTGAGTGAATGAAATAGAAGTTTAGAAACCAGGTAGAGGTTTTAAGACCATCATATAGGCATGTTTAATATTTCATAAAGTTATATAATTTATTAAAGAGGTTATTATCAAGGTCGTATGACCTAAATCTACCAAGAAGAGGGCTAGTTGAGCGAAGAGGCCTAATAGGCTGTTTGAGAGAGATAAAAAAGTGTGAAGAGAAAAGGAAGGTGATAATAATAATTTGAGTGAGAAACAAGTTTCAAAAGGTGATAAAATGTTCTATGTATCTTATTTTGTGTTCAATTACCTAGGGGTTTGTTTCCTACTTGTAATTCAGTGCTTAATAAAGGGAGAATAGGTGGTGTAGTATATTAATGGTATTATTTTTATCCTATCATAGGTAGAGATTCTAAAGGTGATGCACTATATGTCTGCCAAAAAAATGTGGGAAAAGTTGAAGACTATCAATGAGGGAGACTCCAAGGTCAAGTTGGCTAAATTGCAAACCTATAGAAGAAAATTTGAAATCCTAAGGATGAATGAGGATGATATCATTAAATACTACCCATTGGAGGTTCTAGGTTACACCCTAGATGAGTAAAAGATTGCTCATGTCCTCTACCCAAACCTAGTCCAACATGGGAATGACCCTAGGTTGTGGGGTACATAATATTAAGTTAGAATTATAGTATTTTTAATGAGGCTATCTCCTCAGATATGACAATTTGAATATTATTCTCAAAACTTGGTCTATTTGGGTGAAAAGGGGAGATAATGTATGAATGAAAAACTAATTTAAGCGTGGTGATGCACTAGTGCTCAATTATCCACTATCAGATTGGACACTTTCATAACCACTAATGAATCCAATGGAGATAGAGATTGATCATATCTATGATAGATTTCCAGACATAAGTATTTTTTATGAATTTTTAAAGAGACCTACAACTTGAAGGAGAAATAGATAGGTCAAATTAAGACACTATGAACTTATGATGCTTCAAGAGAAACCTCATTAGCTAACACTTAACACAACCTGTGAGAAGATAAAAACCTTAAAGCAAGGCACATGAAGGACCTAAAAATGATGAATAGACAAAATACATTTTGGAAATCAAAATTCAATAAGGTGCATTTAACATTAAACTAGAATTTGAAATTGCCTTATATTGTTTCAAAGTGTTTTAAGAAGTGATTTTGGTAGAGCTTCACTATATCCATCCAATGGATACAACTCAAGAGCTCAAAGCTAGTATTTATAGGAATAAATAAGGTAACAGAACAAGGTAGGTGTTGAAGGGGTTATTAATGAGACAAAAAACACTTAGGAAAACAACCACTATAATAATTATTGATCCTTACCCTACATTAATGCCACTACACCTTTCTTGGCATGATGGCAAATGTGAAGATCAAGACTAGCTACAAGAAGCAATCCCCAACACCACATGGATCCCTCTCTAGCTCTTCTACATTAATGTTATTCACTTTCCTCTTTAACCATGCTTGGTTCTCTCCATGTTATTAGGTAGTTAACTAAGCTCACTTATTGATGTCCCTTCTGACATTTTCTATGTAGTCACCATTATACCATTGCTTCCATATCATAACATAAATCCATTATAGATGAAAACCAGTCACGCTTTAATAGTTTTCACATAGTCATAATTGAAAATGGAGATACACAGGCTAAGGCCTATTGATTATGAATGAGATATGAAACCTATGTCTAGAATATCTTGAAATATTTACATGGCTTTAATGGTATTCCATAGCTTTGAAAAATCTACTCCTAGTTATCCAGATCATGTTTGATCTTGAATTTATGTATCTTACCTTCTTGGAGTGCTGAAATCCTACATATAATGTGTCTTCCTTCATGGGATCCTTTGGTTTGACCTTGATTTAATTTTATCCTCATTTAAGTTCTTTGGATTTTGACTTTTATCATCGACCATCGATCCTAATTTGGGCTCTCCACATTTTGCCAATTATCTTCCTTGCATTCATCCTACATGATCTTGCTATCAGATCTTTGATTCCTTGACCTTCATGCACACTATAGATCTGCCCATATACAAATGAATGTGACCCATAAATATTCTACCAATTGATGTGATTGAGGTACTTGCCATCTATGCATTTACCCTTAAGATCTGCTAACCTTTTAACTCATTGATCACTATTAGATATTTGATTATGATTATAAACGTACCATTTATTCAGAATCTATGATCAAATGCACACCATTAGATCTTTGGGATCCACTAATACTATCTGGTTACCACTCACCATTGGATCTTAGGTATGATTTAATACCAACTATTGATCTACTTATTTTGAATCCAAATGGCTATTTCATGAGGCCCAAAATTGATGTTTGTATGCTCATATTTGACATTAATGTGAACATTTTTGACATCCATGTGAATGTCTAAGGATTTTTAAATCCAAATAGTTATTTGTCATGGCTTAATTTTTGATATCCATGTGAACATTTCATTCTTCAAGATAAACTTTGAAGACTTATATCTTGAGATAGCAAGCCCATCAAGACACCAAATTTGTAGAAGATGACCTTGGGATGAAGAATTTACTATCCATGAAATATTTTATCTTTGATAGGATTTTTTTTATCATACCTATAAAATGAATAATTGATCTAACCAACTTTTATTTGCATGATGTGTTGATGACGGTCTGGCTCCCCTATGCTTGTGAAAGAACTTTCAAGGCTCAAAATGAGTTTCTGAGCCCTAATAAACCTACTTTATGTTTATAAAGGTCATTATCACCATGATAACTTGCTATATTTTCTTATTTTGCAACTCTAGACCTATTTAAAGACTTGCTTCTCAAAGATCAACAAATTATACTTTAAGCCTGATTAAAGTGTTTCAAAAGCTTAGTAAGAAATATGAGACCTTTGGACCACTCATTCCATCCATAAATAGTATTAAAAATATCCATTAAAGTAGAGTCTTGGCATGTGTGTCAAAATGGCCAACATTTTTGGTGACTCAAGTAGCTTGACTAGCCTACTAATCATGCTGCCTAGAATTTGATCAAACTTGCCCATAATGACTAGAAACATGAAGAATTACTTACAAAAGGATTATGCCTAACTCTTAGAAACACTTTGAAGAAAAGAGACACACAAAAAAAATATGAAAGAAACAAAACACATCAGAAACTACCAAAAAAATAGGAAAATAACAAATAGAACAATGTGAAAGAACACTTAGAAGTAAACATAGACCTATCTACCTATGTATAAAAGTCATGAGATAAAACTAGTAAAAAAATTTAAGATACATCCCATTAATAGGGATGGGGAGTATCTCTCCACTTAACTTATCAAGCTCAAAGGAATTGATGTCCTTATAACCCATGATAACATAAGCTCCACTCTAAAGGCTGTCAAACATGGAGTACTTTCTTGGTTTTACATGATCCTCATCCCATTTGAGGACTATATCACCTTGTTGAAATATTATTGAGGAACCTATCTTTTCAAATGACTTATTCACTTGGTGTTTATTGGATCACATAATGTGCATAATAGTGTCCCTTGTCTCTTTTAGCTGTCTCTACTCATTCAACCTTATTTACATAACATCATCCTCTAAGAGCTCAAATTGATGTGCAAGATACAATGTGTGAAGTTTAAGAGATATAGGGAGTTAACCTCTTTCCCATAAACAAGAAGGTATGGAGAGTTTCCGTTATCTTTCTTAGGCGTAACTCTATCTACCCATAGGGAAATCCTCAATCTAGTATGCCACTCCCTCTAATTTATCCTCCATAGTCTTTTTGATAATTTTCAAGAAGTTTTTATTTATAGACTCTGCTAGTTCATTTCCCTATGGGTAATAGTTATATGATTCCTTGAGATGAATTCCACATTAAATATCCTACTCAGATACCTTGTTACTTCTGAATTCCAATGCACATTATCAAAAATGATTGTAGAAGGCACACCAACTCTGGTCACAAGGCTATCATAAAAGTCTAAGATAATCTTCATTAGCTTCCGTGAGGGTAGTTGCATTAACCAACTTTGTAAAGTAGTTTTTAGATGTAATAATCCATTTATTTCCTTTAATTTAAGGGGTTGTATCATCCCTATGAAATTTAAGCCATGTTACATGAAAGGTTGTGCTACTTATATGGGTTGCTAGGGAAGGGCAACCAATTTTATATTTGCCAAAAAATATTACAAATTTTGGGCATTTCATTACCCAAGAGTATGAATATATAAAAATTATGGTCTAAAATTACCTAGCTCTAATGATCTTAGAGGTTATGGTTTTTTCATCAAAGTGCCCACTAGCTGGACCATCATGAAAATGTTTAAGCTACTTGTCTGTTTGGCATGATTCCACATACCTAAAAATCATGCCTCCTATGTCTCTCTTGAAAAGTAATTAATTTATCATTACATAAGGTATACTTTACAACTTGAAGCACCTACTCTTAGATTTATCTAGTCCCATAGGACATTGACCTGACTCAAGAAACCTAACTATATCATGTGTCCAACTGAAAGGTGTGTTATTTACAACTACCTATTGGCTATCATGGACTACCAACACTTGATCTTTGTCTTGTTTTACCTCTATTTCAAGGTCTTCACATAACCCTTTACCCCTTAAAATATTTTGATTCTAACCTCAAGGTCACACTATACATTTTATCACCATCCAACTCTTTTCTCATTGAGGTCTCTGCTAAGTATAAATTCTTTAATACTTAGGTGTGACACCATGAATATGATATTACTATTGGAGACTAAGTGCCTAAATTTATTCCAACCTCTCACTACTGTAACCACATGTTTCTCTGCATAGTTATACTTTTATTCATACCCTTATAAAGTCTAACTAAAGAAAGCAATAGGTTGTTCTAGACCTTTCTCATTTTATTGTATCAACATGGTAAAGATTTCATCCAATGTAGAGAAGGTATAAAAGTAGAATTTTTTAAAATTAGGATTTATAAGTTTAGGGGCATAAAATATGGCCTCCTTGATGGCCTCAAAACTCCTCTTACCTTCCTTGGTCCATGTAAACTCCTTATATTTTTTAACATGTGAATAAGAGTCTTAACTATCTCTACAAAGCCTGGGATAAACCTTATTATAAAATTAATATTTCCTAAGAAACTATACAAACCCTTCATATGTTTGGGCAAGGGTAAGATAAGATAGAATCAACTCTTTTATGATTTATGGAAAGACCATCTTTGGACACTACATGGCCTAATAACCTACCCTCATGAACACCAAATATACACTTTTTAAGATTCAATGACACACCACATTCTCTTCACATTTCAAATACTAACCTCAAGTGAGTAATGTGATCGGATAGGTTATTTGAGAAAATAGTGATGTCATCTAGGTAGATGAGAACAATGTCATTGATCAAACCTTAAAAGGAAATATCCATTGCCATCTATAAATTTGCTCCAACATTGGATATTCTAAAGGGGATTTTTATATATGCATAAGTGCCCTATTTTATGGTGAAGGTATTCTTATGCCTATCTTCTTCCTTGACCATAATTTGATTATAATTAGAGTATCCATCAAATAGTGAAAACATCTGGGAACTTGCCACCTTTTGAAGAATATGATCCATTGAGAGTAGTGGATAATGGTCTTTTACGGATACTTTATTGAGGTCCCTAAAGTCAACACATAGATGTATTTTTCCATTCTTCTTCCTCACTAGAAAAAGATTTTCTACCCATGAGGAATGTTTAATGGGAAATATTATCCTTGATTAAATCAACTTGAATATCTCCCTTCTCATAAATTCCTTCACTTTTGGATTGGCATGCCTTTTCTTCTACCTGACTGTTCTTGCATTGCTCTCTAGTTTAATGGTATGTTGTGCAAGTTCAGGACCAAAACACTTCAAATATTTGTATTCCCATATAAATACATTAGAAAAATCTTGGCATAAAGCAACAAATACAGCTCTCTCTTCTATAGTGTTAATCTTTTCCAACTTTAATAATTTATCTTTGAAGATCTCAATCCTTTGATAATGTTCCTCCTTGGCTGAGATACATGTCTTGCCTTTTCTCACTTGGTCACCTTCATTGAATATGCATTCTAATATCACAAGCCCTTTAGGTAGATTTTTAGACCTTAGCTACACTATTTAATCATCATATTGGTGTTGGAATTTACTTTGATTCTTATGGAAAAATTCTACCTCTTGCATCAAAAAACATATAATTTGGTCATCATTACCAAACACCTACCAAATAACCTCATTATTAGGTACAACTAGCCTACATATGACCTTGACCTTGTCTTGACTTAGTTTCCTTTGAATCCTTTCAAAACCTCATTTTGAGATCTAATGGTTTCAAGCCTATCTACTTGTTGGTTTGCCTCTCTTGGTGTAGATTGTATATTGAATTCCAAGAAGTCCTATATGAGATGCCATACATGGTGCTTATAATCTTTCAAATATTTTTTATTGATTACACTTATGCCTCTCACTTGTTACAAAACATTCTCACTATCACCCTTGACTTGATTAAGTTTGACACCTCTTCTTCTTTCCTCTTGAAAACCTTGTAAAAGAGATTAATATTCATCCATTTTCAAAGTGCAACTAAGCTGAAATCTTGTAGTTGAATATTAATTTTAATTTTGAGGTTGAAACTAACATGGCTCTAGCTCCACTACCATTATTTGACCTTAATCCATCAAATAATAAATTCCATATACCATCTTCCTCTTGAGTGGTGTTAGTTAAAAAAGGTATAACAACACCTTCCTCATGCATACAATACACCCCTAAGCCTGCTTAATCAATATTGCTATAGGGATCAAATCCATGATTGGCAATTGCCAATTCATCTAAGTACAAGTCTAAAATGCCTTCAAGATGATTATAAGGATCTTGCTCACCAAAGTTTTCATCTTCATATAATATGGTACATTTGACATTTTTAAGGTTAGGCTATAGGGCTCTAAGTGGAACCCAGAAATAGGTTTTGACCTAACAGTGACCCTAGTCCCATATTTGGTTCTAAAAACCATGTATGACTAGTTAGAATATAAATAGCCTCCATTTTTTGTAATAAAGTACTAGATAGGCATAGGCAAAAATATGGGGTTAAGTCTACAACCATTACATCTTGAGTGATGACATAATTTGGGCAAGCTGCCAATGTGATCTTAAGATCTTTCACAATACTTAATATTTTAGTGGGGGAACCATATAATTAGAGAACACATTTTTCATTAGGTGCATATTTAAGCTTAAGTTTTTCTGCTATGTCTTTAGGCATAACTAATGTTGAAGCACTTGAATCTGTCATATAATTATGCACTAAACAGTCCCTTATGATGATTGAAAAATAAAATGGAGGATGATTAATGACCTTAGGAGTATGAATAGCATTATGAACTTGACCTTGACTAGGAACTTAACTAAGAACTTGAATTTGACTAGGTTGACCACTATTTGTAAAAATAGTGTTCACCTTATCATTTGTTTTTCTCACATGAGAAATCTTGGAGAGATCTTGATGAAGGATCTATTTCTATCTTGGAATAGATGGAGCATCATACATAGACATGGTGATGTTAGCCTTTTTTCATATGATATGCAATATGTAAAGGATGAATAGTACCTTTAAATTGTAACTTAGAAGTGGAAGTATCACTTGGAACTTGAGTAATATGAGGAACAAAATGAGACCTCTAACATTGTCCATGATGTTGAGGTATTGGTTAAGTTTAAAAATCTTTAGTAGTTACATTGGAAGTGCTAGGCTATTGAATGACTTGTGGAAGTGTTAAAGAAGTCTTTAGCTACCCCACATTGTCATCCAACATCCTCCTCTTAGTCATTGTATTGGTTGCAACTAGCTCATCTACCTTTTGTGTAGTCTACCCCATGTTTACTACTACATGCTCAAACATATGCTCTATTTCTTGAAAGTTTATGCACATGATATCAGTTGGTACCTTCTTCATGTTTCCTTACTATTGAATTTGATATTTTAGTGGTGTCAAGGTAGTAATATTACCTTGATTCACTAGAGGACCTTATGGTGGAGGAGGCATTGTGTCATGGATTTAGAATTAAGGAGCATGTTATCAACTAGGATACTAATACATTTCTACACTTGTAACCATTACCATCTCATTAGACTGCCCTCCTAATTTTGTTAACCTTCTTGTGCAAGGTTATTTTGTGGGGGGACCAAGGGTATTGAGCTACTAGTTGCTATGGGATTGTAGCTATTATAATATCTACCTTGAGTGATTTTGCCTTAGACTTATTGATTTGATGGATAAGGGGGTCTTTGTAGGATTGAGCAGGGTATTGGGCTTGGAAGGGACCTTGATATGACCTATATGAAGTCTAACGTTGTCTCTCTAGAGATAGTATCTTATTGTTTTGTGCCTTCAACAAGCACTCAATCCTTGGAAATTTATCCACTTGATTATCATCAGTTGGAGTTTGATTGTTTCGAGTGGGAAATAGATCAATGGTAGGTGGGGTTGATTGGAGCCTAGGAAAAAGTGGCATGAGAGGTCTTAGCATGAGTTTCCCTACTTGTATTAAATAATTTTTTCCCTTATAGCTATCTCATAATCCCCAGTTAGAGTTGTCCCACCCATATATTGAATCATGACTGTAATGTCTAAATCTAATGCTCTCAATTAGTAAAGAAAAACATAGTTGGGCATGGGTTTAATGATGACAGGGATACTATCCTAAGTCTTTTGAAATATATAGTTAAAATCAACCATAGATTTTTTATATCCTCTCTTGATTGGGTGATTTATTCAAAAAGTGACACATGGTCACTTTTATCCTCAAAATGTTTACATAGGCACTCACCAAACTCATCCTAAGTATTGATTGAGGCAAGAGCTAGACCCCTATACCACTATAGGATTTTCATTTAAAGGATGAGGATAATAATCTCATGGTTACATTCTCTTGTGTAATGTGATGTACTAAACAAAGGTTTACAATGTCAGCTATGTGTTCTACAGGGGTGGTGGAGTTTTCTCCTATGAAGTATGATAGACTCTTCAAAGAGGTAGTAAGGATGTCATCATATTGATGAAGGTTAAGGGGACTACCACCATTTAAGGGTATAAAATTTTGCATTCTTACCACAATTACACAGTGGGGATTACACTACTTAAGACAATAAGATGGCCAAGATATGAATATTTATTTTGGTAATAAGAACCTATCCTATTGAATCTTGTTATTTTATATGAATTAGAAGGTATCTCAATGAATTAAAAGGGAATAACTTTACTTGATGACCTTATAGTAACCTTTGTCATGAGAGGGATATTTGAATGATGTTATGAAATCTATAACTTGTAGGATTTTTATCTTTTGATGATGGTGGATACCTCCTCTCATATCCTAAATTTAATTATACCAAAGAGAATGTCTTTGAGATCCCACCGGTTATGCCAAAAACTAATAAGGTTATATGTTACAGCCTAGATGATCAAAGGATTTTTCAAGTCCTCTACCCAAACCTAGTCCAACATGGGAATGACCCTAGGTTGTGGGTTACCTAATATTAGGTCAGACCTCTATGATTTTTAAAGAGGCTAGTTCCTCAGATATGATAATTTGAATCCTCTTCTTAAAACTTGATCTATTATGGTGAAAAAGGTGAATGTATGAATGAAAGCCTAATTTAAGTGTGGTGATGTAATAATACTCAATGATCCACTATCATTTTGGATACTTCTATAAATACTAATGAATATAATGGAGATAGGGATTGATCAGATTTTGTAACAAAGTTTCAAACATAAGTATTTTGTATGAAGGTTGAAAGAGACTTGCAACTTGAAGGACAAAAGAGATAGGTCAAATTAAGACACTACGGAATTATGATGATTCAATAGAAACCTCATTAGCTAACACTTCACATAACCTATGAGGAGATAACAACCTTAAATCAAGGCACATAAAGGACCTAAAAATGATGAATATATAACATACATTCTATAAATCAAACATTAATAAGGTGCACTTAGCATTAAAATAGAATATAAATTTGTCTTATATTGATTTAAAAGAGCTTTACAAAGTGATTTTGGTAGAGCTTAGCAATTTCCAGTCGAGGGATACAAATCAAGAGATCAAAGCTTATATTTATAGGAAGAAAAAAGATAAGAGAGAGAGAGGTATGAATTGAATGGATAATTAATGAGACCAACTTCACTCAAGACAATCACCATTGTAATCCTTCTCAAGCCTTCCCCTACATTAATGTCATTGCACCTTTCTTGGCATGATGGAGAATGTGAATATCAAGACCAGTTGTAAGAAGTAATCTCCACCACTACATGGATCCTTCTCAAGCTCTTCTATATTAATGTCCTTCATTGTCTTATTCAACCATGATTAGTGCTCTCCACATTATTAGGTAGTTATTTGAGCTCACTTATTGATGTCCCTTCTAACATTTCCTATGTAGTCACCATTTTACCATTGCTTCCATATCTGAACATAGATCTATTATGCATGAAAACCAATCACCCTTTTTTGGTTTTCACATAGTCATGATTGTAAATGGATATCTACAAGCTAGGGCCTATTGAGTATAAATGAGATGTGAAACCTGCATCTAGAAGCTATCAAAAGCTTTACAAGGCTTTAATGGCATTTGATAGCTTTACAAAATCTTCTCCTAGTTATCCAGATCATGTTTGATCTTACATTTATTATTACTTGATTAGAGTATAGAGATATTATGTCTAATATGTTTAAGTTCATGGAATCCTTTGGTTTGAATTTGGTAAAATTTTCTCCTCATTAAATGTATTTAGATATAAAATTTTATCATCAACCATCAATCTTGATCTGGGCTCTCCATATTTTACCAATTGTCTTTCTCACATTCATCCTATAGAATCCTACTATCATTTCTTTGACTCCTTGACCTTCATACACACCATAGATCTCCCAATATACAAATGAACACAATCCATAGATATTATACCATTTAATGTAGTTGAGACACTTATCATCCATGCATTTACCCTTAAGATCCATTGACCTTTTGACTCATTGCTCACCATTAGATCTTTGATTCTGATTACACGTGCACTGTTGATCTAGGATCTATGATCAAATGTGAACCATTATATCTTTAGGACCCACTGATACTATTAGGTTTCCACTCATCATCATATATTAGATGCAATTGAATGCCTACTATTGATTTTCTTCTTTTGAATTGAAATGGCTATTTTATGAGGCCCAAATAACATCAGTGTGCCCATATTTAACATCTACACAAATGTTTTTGACATCCATGTGAACATATAAGTATTTTTGAATCCAAATGGTTATTTTTCATGGATTTACTTTGGCATCTGTATGGATATTTTAATTTATAATATAAACTTTGAACACTTATGTCTTGAGATAGCAAGCCCATCAAGACATCAAATTTGAAGAGGATGACCTTGGGGTGAAGAACTTCCTATCCATAAAACCTTTCATCTTTGGAAAGATTTTTTATCATACCAATAACATGTATAATTGAGCTAACTAGATTATTTTTTAATGACATCATGATGATGGTTTGGCTCTCTGATTCTTTTGTAAGAACTTTCAAGGATTAAAATGTATTTTTGAGCCCTAAGAAACCTATTTTATGTCTATTAAGGTCATGATCACCATGAAAACCTACTAGATTTTATTCCTTTGAAATTATATCCCTATTTCAAGACTTTATTCTCAAATATTAATAATATGAGACCTTTGGACCACTCATTCCATCCATAACTCTTATTTAACTCATCCATTTAGGCAGGGGCTTGGAATGTGGGCCAAAATGGCCAACACTACTTATTGAGGGTTGATGAAGTGGTCAACATCATAAGAGGCCTAGGTGAATAATTGAAAGATACTACTATTATTCAAAATGTATTGATATATCTAACTCCTAAGTTTGATTCTAAATTATCTATTGTTGAAGAGATGCAAGATCTAGACAAGCTAGAGATGGATGGACTTTATGGCACCCTAAAAACCTATGAGATGAGGGCAAGTGAAGGAGGACCTACAAAGAAATAATTTGTATTCAAGGTATAAAATAATTAAAATGAGAAGAAGACACGAGGTAATAAATCCAAAGATAATGATTATCATGATATTGTTGATGATGAGTTGATAACTATGTTTTAAGAAAGTTAAAAACTAGTTCAGGTAAATATAAGGGTAAGCTACCCTTCAAGTGATTTAACTATGGATGAAGTGGAAAATTTACTAATAACTACCCTTATAATAATAATAATAAGGATGATGAATATCATGATAAAGGTCATGATGATGACAAGAAGTCTTATAGGTCTGATAAAAGCAAGAAAAGCTTCATAAGATATGATGACAAGAAAAAGTTTTTCAAGAACAAAATAAAATTTTACACCAATGAATACTATAGATCATTTGTTGAGAGTGAGAGAAGTGATTCTAAGAGTGACCATGAATGTGTTGATCTTGATGTTAATGAAGTTCTCTTCATGGATGAGGAGGCTAGTTGTTCAAATCAAAAAGAGTCCATGTGGTTTGGAGGTACTATTGGTGATTTAGATGAAGAAGAAAATGAGGTGGACCTTGAGGTGGAGTTGATGAATAATCTAGAATAAATGAAGATGGTGAATAATAATAAGGTGATGAGTTCTAATTTTAAATAATATGAATATAAAATCAATTTGTTTGAAGTTAGACTAAGAAATATCTCTAAGGAATATGAAGAAATAGTTAAACAAGTGGAGACTCAAATTGAGATTGTGACTGCAAGCCTAAAGGATAAATAAGAAGAATGTGAAAGGTATGTGATTGAAGTAGATTCCTTAAAACATGAGTTGAATCAATCATCAAGGTAAAATCCTTTTTTGAATTTTGAAATGAGCACCAATGATCTTGACAACATCCTGAGTAGTCAAAAGATTGCTAATGATAAAATAGGTTTTGGTCTTAATGGAGACCAAAATAAGAACACTAATGTGATCAAGGAGAGTTAAAATTTAAATTTTAAAGGTAAATATAGGAATGATGGTGCTTGTAGAATGAATACTAATCCTATCAGGTAGTCTAATACTATAAGGTATGTTAATCCTTTCAATGGTTATTATTGTTTATGTAACCAATTTGGTCATAGAGCAAGGCATTGTAAAAAACCCTCAAAGAATGAATATTCATGGAAATATGAGGAGAATAATCAGTTAGTAGGTATGGGTAATGGCATGTTTCTATCAAGAGGAATATTGTGTTTCAATTCTCAAAAAGTTGGTCATATTGAAAAGTTTTGTAAGCATGAATTCTCAATTCAAAACAAGAAGATTGAGGCCCCTAGAGTGTGAGGAAAAAATAAAATATAGTGAATGAAGACCAAAGGTATCTAAGGTGAATGGTGATCACTATGCAAGTCCAAGTGGACTAATTTCCATGGTGGAGCATAATTTAGATGTAAATGAGTGCCAAAAATTCTCCCTATCAGCTCAGATTATGGATGAATAAGTCAAGATAAATAGACTAAGTAAGAATGTTCTTCAAATGAAGATTGAAGAATTTAAGCCTAAGAGGATAATGAAGAAAGTTTAGTCTAGTAAGGACATGGAGATCTTAGAATCTCATTAGTTTACATTGTTTTGATACCTAAAAGAGAAGAGGTGACTCTATTAGGCTTCATAAATGCACTCAACTAGTGATCAAAAGCATTAGGGATGCTTGGTCTTAGGGGAGTTTTATATTCTTTGTTTTAGATCCAAAGCTCAGTCAATAGTCTATTGGAGATGTGATTACAAGAGATGGGTTACAAAGCATTTGTATCATTACTTGATAAAAACAAGTCACAATCATGATAGTTTATAAATACCTCATGGATATAAGGGGATCCAATCATGTTCAAAGAGTATATGTTCTCGTTAAGAAGATATATATTAGTTGGTTGTGAGACTGATATGTGTTGAGTCATTGATAAAGAGATTGAGAGAATGATATTTTTGAGATATAAAAGGTTTGTTGTTCCAGGTCCAAGGATAAAATAGTTGTCAAGAGTTCACCCTTTTTCATTAATGTCAAAGGGGGACAAAGTTCAAGTTTGGGAGAAAGATCAGTTTGAAGAGATCCATCTTGGGGAGATGAGAATGATCAATTTTTTTTTAACTATTTTCCATCAATGGCAAAGGGGGAAATTATATAAGTATGTTCCTATTATTGGTGTTGTGGTATAAATGTTGTCATTGATGTACAGGTCAAGATGAATGTCATTAATGTCAAAGTCAAAGTTGATGTCATGTATGGTGAAGTGGTTTGTGACAAGGAGTCTTATGACAAGAGAGAATTTGAAATAAACTTATTGTCTCTCTATTGAGAAATAATTTGAAGGCAACCTGGTAATTCTTCTAAGGTTGATGACATGTCAAGGTCAATATCAAGATATAAAGTAAGCATACTTTTGAGTACTAGTCTTAAGGAGCATGGTCATATCATGAGCATGTGTATAAAAATGGTGGTTTGGTAGGATGGATACAAACATGTATGAGTATATGTTTAAGGATACCAAGCTTACACATAAAGTGTTGAAACACCTAGGAAAGTTTTAATTAAAACCTTCAGGGGTGAGGTCTTAAGCCTAAGCATGCAATCAAACTAGTTATAGACTCTACCTAACCTAATGAGGAGTCTTGAGGTGTTATAAATATATATGAAGGATTAAAATTAATGGTATATCATGTGATAATATGTTTTAATCTATTTAAACATGTGTGTAAGCTATATAATCTTTCAAAGGAGGTTTTTAGGTCAGTTCTTGGCTTAATCTTTGCATTTAAGGGACCTAGTGAGAAGGCACATGCTTGGTAGCATGATGAGGTGAGTAGTCTAAGTCTTATGAGAAGAATGTTGGTATTATATGAGAAATTTATAAGGTTTTATGAAATTATTATGAGGCATTGAGAGTAGTGCAATAGCTTTCAAGGTGTGTTAGCAGTTTAAAGCCTAATATGTAAAGAGACCTAGTGTGTCATAATCAGGGGTCAAGTATAGTTTCCAAGGTACCAGAGCTCATAAGAGAATATTAAAAGGAGTGAATTTTTTAAAAGTGTTTTTACATGTCTGAGGTTAAATTCTTAAGAATAAATCATGAAATGTGGTTTTGAGTTTTCTTATGTGCATAAAATGAGGTATTGCAAACTTGAGATGTATTTGATTATGCTAATTGGCATGTGAAACCTTTGCATGAGGATCCAATTAGTTCATTGTATTTATTTAAGGGTCTTATCTCAAATTTCTTAGAATTTATTTTTAGGTTTAGGGTTCAAGCTTTATGAATGATAGTTAAGAATGGATGATAGTCTAAACCCTCTCTAAAACCTTAAAAATGACCTGATATGGAAGATATAATTCATAAGTAATTATAATGTTTTTTTTTTACCTATTATGATGATTTTAGGTTGTATTAAAATCTCCTATGTACCTATAGGTGGCATTGGTTTGTCAAAATAATGAGTGGAAGCTATAGGAAATCCCTTGTTTCTTAGATTTTTGATGTAGTAGACAGGGTTGACCATGTCAAAACATAAAAATGATTGGATGATTATGTGTGATAATTTTATTTTATGATAATTTAATTTTATAAGTATTTATATATTTCAAATATTCTAAACCGATCATAGAAGTTTGCCTATTGCTAAAAAGGCCTAGTGAGGAAGACAATGAGATAACTAGGTAGGTGTGAGACTAAGATTAGGGTTGTGTTTCCATGGATTTGGGATGGATAAAATTACATAAGTTTTTTATTAAATAAACAAAACATATATTAGGTTTGAATATAATATTTTTAGATACTTATATACAAGTATAAAATTGCTCTCAAAGTGACCTATCTAACACAATAAGGTTTGTGTAGGGTGAAGACATGAGATTGGTCTATAAAACCAATATTTATATTTTAAATTATATTATATATATTTAAATATTTTATAAGGATTATTAAGGATCATATAAAACCATTATAATTTCATAAAAGTGTTCACACATGTGTTCTAAGTCTTGGTTTCTATGACTGTGTTTTAGAGCATTCAGGCAGTTTTCTGTGTTAGTGAGAATGATGTTCTTGAGTCATAATACACATATTTGAAGAATATAATGCATATTAATTATATATATATGTATATATATATATATATATATATGTATATATATATGTATATATATATGTATATATATATGTATCATATTTTAATATTTATTCATTATAAATTCCTATGAATGTGTGAATATTCAAAGGTTCTTGACTAGGTATTTGAGGCCTGTTTACAGTTTTGAGTGAACATATAGAAGTGGTCTGTTTGAGTTCTTTTTACATATATGGTGAATTATAATATAAATTATGATTATATTTAGGTCACTAATGTTATATAAATTATATTTATTGACGTGTTTATGTGTAAAAATTGAGTCTATACTTTAGATATTCAAAGTAGACTTTCTGGTAGTGAGAAGGGCTAATTGTGAGTAGGCCTAATGATGTGGTTCAAGGAGTGAAATGAGATAAATGGTGTTGGGGAGATAATATAAGTTTATAATGGGTATAATTGAATAATTTTTTAATTTTTTCATCTATTTATGGAGTCTCAAAATGTCCCAAGGTGGTCAAGGTGAAACGTGTGCTTTGAGAAGGCCTAATTGCATTAGGTCTCTATTAGGCCTAATGATCATTTTTATCCTTATGAGTGGTGACCGACCTATGTATTGATAGTTTAAATTGTGAGTTTTTTTAATCTATTATAAGGGTTATATAAGTATTTATATGTTTTTGGCTAACCAAGGTAGGTGAGATCAAGAGTCAAGTATTAAAGTAAGGTCTAATAGGCCTAATTTGACTAGTTAGAATATTGAGAAAATGAGCAAATTAAATAGAAGTCTGGAAACTAGGTAGAGGATTTTAATACCACCAAATAGTTGTATTTAATATTTCATGTAGTTATAATAGTGATTCTATAGGTGATGAGTAAAATCGTATGACCTAAATCTACCAAGAAGAGGGTTAGTTGAGTGAAGAAGCCTAATAGGCTACTTGAGAGAGATAAAAGAGTGTGAAGAGAAAAATAAGGTGATAATCATCATTTGAGTGATAAATATAATTCAAAAGGTGATCAAACGTTCTAAATAGCTGAGATGGTGTTGAGTTACCTAGGGGATTGGTACCTCCTTGTAAATTGGTGCTTGATAAAGGGCTAGTTGAGTTGGTGCTTGATTAAGGAGGACTTGGTGTTCTTTGTGGGGTTGGTGCCTCACTAAATATTGATTAATTTATTATAATAATATATTACAAGCTATATTTCAATTGGTTTTATTCCCATTTAGGGTTTCCTATGTATCTCTTGTGTTCATATGTTATATGTTTATGTGAATGCTTATTTATGCATTGGTTGGTATGTGTGTTTGAATGAATGCTTCATGAATGGTAAGTGAAATTGAAGGAATTTTTTAAGGAAATGATTCATCCCACCTCTCATTAGCCATATTTACATTAAAAAATATAAGTGGTACAAAAACATACTCAAATAATGTAAGATGTCAGGCTCTACTAAAAATACATCTACAAGTGTACAGATAAATGAGCATGAGTGAAATAAAGTGTTTTTGTGATAGGATCTGAATGATGGAGGAACCATGCTAGTAAAATCCTTATAAATTATTATTTTATTTCCACAAGTCATTTTAAATCCATTCCAAATCAAATTGGAATGGTGGATGAAGATGCCTACATAAGAGTGGATGTAAAAATCCACAATAGTAAAATGTGAGGTAACTTACAAAGAGATATAAAACTCATCCAAAAATTCAGCCATTATTGTAATCAAGATGGAAAAATAAATGGAGTTTTTTTTTGTTTTTTTTAAGGGATTTGGCCACTTACCAAACTGGGCCTCACAATCCAATCTTCGATAAATGAGATCCAAAAAAATGGTACGTGGCCAAACAAACAATAAATATAATATATCCTATATCTCCAAAAAAAATTATTATTTTTGATAAAAATAATAAAAAAACCATCCAAAGATATTGTTTTATAAAAAAAGCCCTTTTAAAAAAACTCTCCACAAGGATTTTTTAATGAATAGTATTGCTTAGTAAAAATACAATAACTTTTTAAATTATTAATGAAATTATAAATTTCAAATTGTTATAAAAACATGAAAACAAAGTGCACAAAACTTAGAAATTATTTTGAATGATTGTTTATATTTTCTCACAATTAAATAAAGAAATGTCACATATTTTTCAAAATAGTACTTCTCAATAAACCTATGATAGATTTCAAAAATCTTAATGAAATTTAAAAAATTTAATTTTATATAAATTAGAAAACAAGGTGCACAAAACCTAGAAAATGTTCTAAGAGATCTTTCACAATTTTCTCACAATCAAAAAAAGAATAGTCATTTTTAACCAAAAAATTGAATTTGTAAAAACTTGTAGATCTTGCCTTAGATATCTAATTGGGATGAAATTATAAGTGATTATGTATTTATCATATAATATGTATGTATTTATGAGATTTGGTTTACTTATTTAAATCTCTAAAATTTACTTTCAATAAATAACACAAAAAAGAGGAAGTACCCCCAAAAAACTAGAATTTTTTACATACCTTTTTGATTCTCAGGACCATCCAGAGAGGATGCAAGAGAATAACATACTTAGTAAGGAAAGATAATACCATATATTGAGTAATGAGAATCTAAGGATACGATCAGTAGCTATTGGACATCACTCTGATACCATGAAAGAGTTTAGAAAACTCTCACCTAGGGTCAAATATATAAACCATTACCACAATAAAAGCCATTGATGCATTACTCTAATAATATCTTAATATATTATAAATAATAGATCATACAATTATATATATATATATATATATATATATATATATATATATATATATATATATATATATATATATATATAGACACACACACACACACAATGAATGAGCCTTGCATATATAAGAAGGGTAGATCAATCCTAACTAAGAGATCAAGTTAGATATCAATTATAAACTGGAATATAACTATCCATAAAAGATAGAAACAACTATAAATGATCCTAATAATATCCAAGAGATAAATATGTAATTCTCATAATATCTAAAATAAGATAAATAAAATATCCACATATAAGTGGGTGGGAATAATAAAGCATCTAGGTGAACATGAGCTAAGGTAAATAACCTACTTTAAAATTTTTTTTTATTGAAAGCATAAGATATATGTTATTATAAAACATATAATATATTTTATGTATAAAAAAGGTAGTGTTATGAATGCACACCCTAAGGAGAAATTACTTCATAAATTAATAAGGTCAAAAAACCTAAGAAGGTACACAGAATCAAGACCTAAGGCCAAAAAACATACAAACTCTAAAGACACTATTTTTTAGAGGAACATGTGACTCAACTCATTTTTCCTCATTTACCTTAGGTTGTTAATAAATTGGCATGTAGGTATAAAAATTTGAGTGCAAGGATGCATATAAAGGATAATAATTATTATCCCCATGCCAATTAAAGACATCATCAATGGGTTTTTCAAAGGAGGATCTGAAAGACTTAAAACCATGTTTTGTTGGTTTTTCATGGTAAAACAACATTATCTATAATATGATCCACACCCTTCTAGCTAATACAAAGTATCCTTGATGGGACTAGGTATTACTTCAGGTCCAACATTGTCTTTTCCTACTTCAAAGTTTCTAATGATAGTATTCCTTCATTATCTTCTTCATTTGATTTGATGTTTGTGAACTCAAAAGGGATAAGACTTAACCTAACATGATTTATTTCTTTCCATTTAACATTGGTTCTTGGATTTATGTTTCCTTTCCTACCCAAAAACTAATATTTTTCCTTTTATCTCTACTTTTGAGTGGTTGTAGATATGGGGAATCCAATTCTATGTGACCATGGTTATGGCACATAAAATGCAAGAAAGGGAGTTTTGCATAATGAAATTTTTTTTCAAACATTTTTAGCCATACCCTTCTAGGAAGACTCTTGTTCATATCTATTTATACATAAATTTTGGCATAAACAATATGCCTTTCACTATGGGTTTTAGATTAAATACAATTATTCTCCTTGAGGGAGTATCCAATTCATTAAATAATAGATCCCACCCATAATTGTGTTAGGAGGTTGAATGATTTTTACCATCTTGGAGCTACCTTTGGATCCTCTTATGAAAAATCAAAATTAGGGTTCCATGGTCTCATGAACAACACTAAAATGCCAAAAAATAAGGCCCCTATTCAAATACATTAGCTCATTTTTCTTTTTATATAAATACATTATTAAATAAGACTCTTGTATGAATGCATAAATCCACATACATTTTTACCTTCTAATTCTCTATAACCCAAGCTCACAATGCCTCTTCATGAGTCCACTGACCAAAAAACTTGTAGATGAAACCCATTTTGTAAAGGTAACCATTTATTGTTCAATATCCGCATGTTGAACATGGATAATTAGATCTTAATTAACCACTTTAATTCA
>JARHVA010004849.1:945000-1032500 GCA_037957365.1 Torreya grandis | reverse complement strand
GTTTTTATGGTTCTAAAAATGAAAAGAATAATTAATTAAACTTGATAGTAATTTTTTTATACTTGTTGAGTTAATTGTTTGAAGTGATTATTCATGATATTATTGTTTGGTTATTTCCCAACTATTAACGAATTCCCTATGCCATTAACATTAATCCAAAAAATAATTTAGCTAGATATATTGGTATATCGGTAAAGTGTAACTTGACTGCTCCATTGAGGCAAAAATAAATAATATTATAGCATACTATGTTATTTTACAAATATATAAACACAATAGAATTTATTAAATAATACATAATTTTTTTAACATGTACAAAATGACAAAATCATTCACATAAATCCATAAAATCAACTAACACACACCTCCAATTCCTTTGTTATTTCATAATATTACATAGACATCAACATGTATGGATTACCTTACCACCATAACTTCATTAATGGTAGGCTAATCTCAACAATGTATAGAATGAAATAATACATCATAGTAGTAAGAAAAATAACATCTCCTAATTAAATTAAAAACTTTAAAGTAACAACCTATGACCATCAGTAACCATTAAAATTAATAAGAAAACATGGCTTGTTGTACATGTAAAATCATATGTTAAATTATATTAATAACTTACTACATGTAGATGATATTAATAGATTATATAGCACCTTAATATTTTACAGTTGGAAAACTAATACCTTAGTTGTTCCTCTTAGTTTTGGACCTTTCCCACTTTCAAAAGTATTACAATTACTCTATCGTGTGCCCCTTGGCCTATCTCTTGGTCTAACTAGTCTTACATTGATGACCTATACCTTCTATCTTGCTCAAAATGCTCAATATATGTTTAACTTATTCCCTTTCAAGTTTTGATCTTATAACTATTTTCTAACTACCAAAACACAAGTGTCAGTCTCATATGCTTGTGTTGACAATAGTGCCTTAAAGTAATCCAATTTTTAAATGAAATGCATCCTAATGGTTAGTCTAAGTGATTTAATGTGGTATATTTCCTAATAGGAGTAATATATATTCATAATTACTCATCTTTAATTCCTAACCTAGATTCATTCTAAAAAGAACTCAAAGAGAATTTAATTGAGCAAATCTTCCCTATTTATTTGTATTTGCATATCATTCATATAGAATGCACATATATAGATATAAAGTATTGAATTATCATCAAAATATCCCAGTTTACCAAGTTACAAGATAGGTCACTAGTATACTTTCTTTCCACACATTACATGATTCACACATAAGCCAACATGTAGGGGAGAACTACATCAGTCTAAAGCCCTATTTTGAGTATTGGATATGTAATCAATGATCATTTATAGAGGATTATTTTGGGTTAGCTCAATAATGTGTACCCATTAACCCATTTTACCAAGGTGTCTATGAAGATGAAGAACTAGGGTTTTACAATTTCATGAGGAGTGATAGTCCATAACCTAGAATAAATGCACTAGAGTGAAGGTGAAGACATACACAGAAGCATATAGGTGGTTGAGTCCTTTTATAACATGTATTATTTATAGGACACTTTCATGCATTTTATATAGTATCATTGACATAACCATCCTAGGCTAATGTTAGTGTCCATAGATCTAGAGACACACAATCCAAAATTTGATGGTTGGTCTAAAATTTTCTTCTACTTTACTTACTTTTTGTTCTTGATGTATAACTACGGTAGCATCAGAACCAACTAAGTAAATTATTTCTTTATAATTTCATATATATCATAGTTTTACTTACTATTTTTATCCTATCTCAATTTAATTAATTTTACATATGTTATATCTAGTTTTAGCATTTAAATGGTCTGCTATAGAGTTCATTTATCATCATTTTACCCTAGGATATTTATATCCCCTTTAACCCTAGATTCCTTAGTCAAAAATTTGGTGAAACTAATTCTTTTGAATGCAAACATTTTTGTTTCCTAGGGTTTTTAGTTAGCGAAGGTTTTAGATTTCTATATTTTTTCATTTCCTGCTTATATTATTTTTCATTCAACCTAGGCATAGCCCTAGATTGGGAGGTGTGTCTATTGAACACATTGAGATTCCCCTCCCACCATTTAAGATGTCCCAAACTAATGAGGTACCTAATCTAATGGATCATGATGACACTAATTTTGATAATGAAAAAAATACCAATGACATTATCATAGAAGAATATTTTGATAATGAAAACCATGAGTATAATGAAACCAATGAACATGAGAAAATAGATCATGAACAAGTATAAATAATTACATTATTTCATGAGTGTATTTATCAAAAACCTAAATATATTAATAAAATGCTTAAAATAATTTTATAAACTAATAACACAAAAATCATAGATGACCAAACATGTCCATCTATTGATCATGCTATTATAACTATGGGTCATCCCCATATAAGAACAACCCTCCCCCTAAACACGTTACAACCTAGTACTTATAATTGGAGTAGATGATATGTATTAAATGCAAGTGAAAAATATATTTGTTGATATAAATACAAGTTAAAAATTAATTTTTTAATATAACTACAAGTTAAAAAGAAGGGCATTATACAGTACCACCAAGAATTTGATTATCAAGTATGTCTAGATGGACATTGATGAATTTACCCTCAGAAGGGGATTTAATCATGACACATGGACTAATTTTAGATGATGATTTGGGTTTACCTACCATTTCTCCATGCAAAATTTTTGTAATGATAAAATCATTTATATATATTTTTCTTCAAACTAATATCACACTATTCCTATTAACTGACATTAAGAGTTTTGTCCATGTGTTTTCAATATTAAAAACTAATTAACAATCATTCTTTATTGTGACTTAACACCACCATGACATACACTCATTAGAAAAATGTTTTAATGATTATAATAGTATTATTTTTATATATTCCATGCCATTTTATCTTCCAATTAATTAATTAAGGACATAATAACATCAAAGAGGGGAGAAGATATAAAATGGGGACCATGTGTGTTTTAATAATCATATTGGTTATAATAAAAAGGTGGTTAGTTGGTATTTACTATTTGGTAAATATATGACTCAAAATAACAAAAATTGTTAGTTACACATGATAAAGCAAACTAACATTAAATCATCACAAAAATAAGAGAACTAGGTAGAGCCTACAACCCAAAAAAAATTGTGGAGGTAAATAATCCTTAGGTGGATCATCATGTGTGTTTTGTTAATAGCTGATATATTTTTTGATTGGCACCATGTGATATATTTTATTATAATAGAAAACATATAATAAGTGCTTGATAAAAAAGGAGTTGGTATGAAATCTCAACCCAAACAAAGAACACCACATAAAACAACTAGGGTTCAACAACTAAATAAGGTACAAAGAATCAAGGTCTGACAAAACATCATACAAAAGCTAAAGACACTATTTTTTGGAGGAACACATGACTTTATTAAATAATTTTTTATCATTTTACTTGGGATTCTACTCATTTGGCATGTAGGTATCAATACTTGAGTGCAATAATACATACCAAGGATTCTAATTATTTTCATCATGTTAATTAAGTATAACATCGATGGGATTTTCCATTATTATTTAAATAATAAATTCTTCTCACAAGTGTTCTATGATGTCTAATAATCTTAGACATATTAGATATACCATTGGATCTTTTTGTGAAAAGTCAAAACTAGGGTTCCACGACACCATGAACAAACCTGACATGTAAAAAACCAAGGTACATATTCAAATACATTGGTTTGTTCTTCTTCTAATATAAAAATGACAATGTAGAAGGCTCTTGTGTGAATATATAATTATACATACCTTTTTTACCTTCTAGTGCTCCATAATCCAAGCTCAAATCCCCTTTTCATGAGGCCTCCAACCCATAAGCTTGTAGATCAAATCCTATTTTGTCAACGTAATAATTTATTGTTCAATATCACTATGTTTCAAAGTGAAAATCAAATCTTCCTTAGCCACTTTGATACATCTTGATTTCATCTAGAGGCTTTCATTCCTTGAATTATAGGCATGTACCCTCTAATTTTTCATGAATTAGTGTTTTTTAAGATGAAAAGAGGGGTGAGTCCTCTTTATGTAATTTACATATGAGTGGATCCATAAGGGAATTTTTAAATATCTATAGTTTATTATTTTTAAAATATAAGCTAGATTTAAAATAGAAGTTGGATTAATTCAACATGTATTATAAACAAACCATTTATGTGTCCTAATAATACATTTTCATGGAAACAAATGTGATTGTTTTTTATTGGTATTCATTTTTTACTGGAGCTACAAACTAAAAATGACTTTTAATCACTTGAGAAACAACTAGTCTGGGACACAATTGGTGGCCCTAGACCCCCAAGAGAATTCCATTAATGAGCACACTACCTCAATGGAATGTTATAACACACATACCACAAGTAATATCCATCAAGCACTACTAGAAACCAAAATCACCTCCTCTACCATGAGACCCACCCACATGCTCCATGAGAACCAATGTTGACTACTCATGTTGACCAATAATGATCAAATATAATCCACTAAAATTATACCTGATACTCTTGACCATAATTAGTCTCACATGCCTCAACGAGAATCAAACCTTGGTGGGATTAGATACATCTAAGTGACCAAACAAACTCACCCCCACCTCATTATCCAAAAAAAATGTGATTTTTTAATATATAAAGCCTTTGCTAGTAAAAATCTATATGTATTAAGGTATATGTGAAAATATCACACATCGGTTGAATTAAGAAATTACTTTTATGAATTTGTGGCATGTCAAATGATGTTATCTTCTACAATCCCATATTCTAAATAATAAGTTTTTTTTAATATTCTTATTGTTATAAGACATTATTTTTGTTTGACCATGATTTACAAGATTGTGATAGATCCTTATATCGTATAATTTTGAATTGTAAAGTGTTTGGACCGCTAAAAAAAGATAATAAGTGTTTTTGAAAAATTATAATTACATAAGTGCATTATATCTACTGATTTACATTCATAGGCATTATTAGGTGGATAATATATAAAGTTTGTAAATGTCCACATGGATATATCAAAAAATGTGTTGTGACCAATTAGGTATAGATTCATGGATTTGGCCTTGTGAGCTAGGAATTTGACTCAAGAGAGGATGGTTAGTATTGTGTTAGTCCCAAAATGAAATCAAAATGTAACAAACACACTAGCATAACATATCTAGGCCTAGTTACTAGGGGGATCTTAGCTAAAAAAACATGAATGGAAAACACAACTAAAATGTAAAAGAAACCTTATTTTACCTTCATTGGATGCTTCAAAGTGCCTGTTGTAGTGGCTTTCTTGATTTGTGTTCATGAAGTATGCATCAATGGAAGCTTAGCTACCTCTATCTCTCCTTGGTACCTTGTGCAGCTTTGGCTTGGCTTGGCTTGGCACAATATTTTAGCATTATAATACTAATTTTCATGAATCTTTGGAATCAATTCAGCATTATAACTTTGGCATATGAGAGCTTAGAATTATGGCTTTGAGGCTTGTTATTTATAGACTTTTGGAATGGTTTGAGGATCAACCATGACCATCCATCTCAAGATTGAGATATGCGGCCATGGATAAATCCAAATATTAAAATCATTCTAAAAATATCCCCATTAATATTTGGGATAGAAGGAAATTGAATAGGCATGGAAGAGATTTGACGAGGCATTGAAGGCATGAATCTTGATATTTGTGGTATTTATGGCCTAGGGATGTCTTTCCAAGAAATGAGATCACTTGATGATGCATATATTCAATATTAATTTCCAAAAATAAATTATTCAACAAGTTCCATGGAATTCTTAATTAGGATCTAATTTGGTTTAATTAGATCTTAAGCATGATTTAAGCACTTTATGCACAAATTATTCAAATTGACCAGAATGCCTTGTTATTGGCCCAAAATTTGACTAGATTGGAATTAGGATATGATGTCAGATGATTTGGATCCATTATCCCATTTATGACGATGTCAAAATAAAATAACAAAGGCACATGTCTCATATAAGATATTTGATAGAAAAGAGCAATCCAGGGCACCTAGGTGTGAAATTAGTATTTTGACTCAAAATGATCTGATCAAAGTTAGCTAGCCCATAAAATGCATTACCCCATTTAGGGATACCATGGCCAAAATTATCACTTAAATATATCAATTTCAAATCTTTTAATGTGTTTTAGTGGCTTTAGACCAAATTGTGCACTTTGGTGGAAATTAGTCAAAAACCTGGTTGGAGGTTATCGGTGGCTAAATTTAGGTGTCTACAATTTGCCCCTATTTATGAAGGTGTTACAAGCTATAGGTACAATAACATCTTCTCAAAGAATGAAAAGTTCTTGTATGCCTACAATTACAATGATGATAAACTAACTATATGATGCCCCCTCGAGGAAATGATTTTCATAAGGAAAGGTCAGCAAGCAGTCCCTCGAAAGAAAGAATGGAAACGAGGTGACCAAAGAAAGGAAAATGATGGGATGAAAACACAATGATATTGAAAAATTATTCAAAATCACTGAGAATGCAAGTGAGATGGTGTACATTGGTTTGCCCAAAGGTAGTTATAAGCATTATACCTTGATAGTGGCAATATGGTATGATAGCACAATGATTTGCCCAAATGTAGTTATAATCATTAATAAGATGGAGTTACCCTAGTTAGATTAGACAAACAAGATAATAACATGCCTTTTTTTTGGGAAAAGAAAGCAAATTTGGTGAGAACACAATTATTTTCCCAAAGATAGTTATAATCATTGAGAAGTGCCAGTGGGATGGTGTGCAATGTTTACCCATAGGTGGTTATAATAATTGGACCTCAATTATAGAAAACATGATTGATTTATTTGATTATGATGGTAACTTAACACAAAGGTTATTGATGAATTAGAATAACCTACTAGTGGGGAGATGCTTGTTTGAACTAAATAAAGGTTAAAATTCTTTTTTTACTTAATTACTCTGTTTAGGATATTATTGGGATTGAATTAAGATGCTAGTGCTGAAGAGATGTTGATACTACCATTGCTAAATAGACTTCCTAAATTTGAGATTTATTTTAGCATGTGTCATTTTGCATCATGGCATAACATCATGAGGAATTGGTCAAAATATACATAAGGACTGACTTCTAAAATCTAATAGTCAATAGAAAATAGTGTACCAATGATAAAAACCATGACGATAATGTAAACACATGAATATAGATGGATTAAAGTGTAAGTGTGATTAAGGAATCACCCAATGAATGCACATAGACTAAGTCAAGGCAAAAGTATAGAAAGCAAACAAATAGGTACATAAAAAAAATAATAAAGAAAGAAACAAATAAATTAATTTAAGCAATATGAACATTACCCCTAAAAATAGGTGATAACTTAATAATCTAATAAAATGGAGAAATAAAAGTAAAGGAAGGGTGTGGATGAGTTGTTTCCATATGCACTAAGTGGACACTGTAGACATCCAATTCCTAACACCATTTGTGTTGAAATTGTTAATCATACTCGAATTTCACTCAAATTCACATTTTAAGTCAAAATCCATAAAAATATGCTAAATGGTTATAACTTGTCATTTACAAGTGCCAATTTAGGTCAAAGTATCCCTAAGTGGGGAAATTCAATTTATGGGATAGCTAACTTTGGTCAATTCATTTCGAGTCAAAGTGATGATTTCACCTTTTGTGCTCTAGATCACTCTTTTCTTCTAATTCATCAGTAAACTCCATGTACCTTTGTTATTTTCTATTGGAAACATCCTAAATGGAAATACAATTCTAACACATCTAACATCACCTTCTAATTCTTTTTGAGTTAAATTACAACTCAGTAATATGAATTTCTGACCATTTTGATTAATTGAGGGCCAATTTTCAAATAATTGCATAAATGTTGATTAACCTCGTTTAAGGATAATTAATCCAAATCAACAGATTAAGTGGATTTTCCATGAGATTTGTTGAATATTTATTTTTAAATATTGATTCCTATTAATTGCATCATCAGGTGACATCATTTCTTGGGAAGACATCCCTAGGCCATAAATGCCACAAATATCAAGATTATGGGTCACCCATACCTAGTTAATGCCTCCCATGCCTCTTCAATGCCCCTTCTTCCAAGGTCATGATGAAGATAATTATGGATTTAATTCCAAATATTATGATTATCCATGGACACACATCTTAATCTTGAGATGGATGGTCATGGTTGATCTTGACCAATCTCAAAAATCTATAAATAGAGAGGCCATGAACATCATTTTTAATCTATTTTTGGTGCAAGGATAATATGCTAAAATATCTTCAAAAGGCTTTGCATTAGATCATATATTTTGTTTGCAAGCTTCATTGATAGGCTAGTTTAGTGATTTGGAATCAAGAGCCTAGGTTTTATGGAGTGTTCTTAAAGCATTGGAGGAGCTTACCACCATTGTTGAAAAAGACAAGGATGCTTGATCAAGGGAGAACATGTTTTTGAGCCACATGGGTATGGTGAATCCATTTGGCAAGGTAATATGGTGTTGCTTACTTCTATTTGTTTCTTGCTATCCTTTGTAGTTTCTATAGGAATAGATAGGCTTGGTTAGTTAGTTCTTTATACATGTTTAATTGTTTATGGACTAATGCTTGACTAACTTTCTTTGTAGTCCTCTCTACATCTTGGCACAATAAAGTTAGAAAATCAAATTTCAAGAGTTTTAAAGGTCCAAATGGATATTTTAGAGTTATAAAGTGATTTTATTTATTTTTCTATTTTTTGTTTCCATAATTTTACATAGTAACTGATGTCGATAGGAAATACCAACATCAGTTACTTGGCTTAACCAATGTTGGTTAGCAAAACTAACATCAATTAGATCTTGGTTAGTCGTAACTGATGTTGATGGTATTAACCGATGTCAGTCACTATGTATTTTTAAAAACATAGACCTAAGAACTACTTTTCTAAAGTTTTTTGTTTCAAACTCAAAAGAGCTTCAAAGCTAAGAGACATGCTAACAATTTTTTTACAAGACCAAGTTTAAATTTTTCTAAAAACATGTTTAAATCACCTTTGCATGCTTAAAAATTGATTAGGAAATTTATTTTGGGTGTTTAACAAATAATTTAGGTGTTTTTTAATAAATGTTTTTCAAAGTTTACAACTAAGAGTAAGGGGTCAAATGAACACCACCAAAAAATTTATTTGGGTTTAAAATTAAGCAAACTTGTCAATTATTATTTGCAATAGTTGTTTAATCAAATTTTTTTTTGGAAAAAAGAGGTATGTTGCATGTATTCTCATCCATTTTTCCCCTATAGGGAACCCTTGGAATTAAAAGTGTCATTCCTATTTCATGTAGCCTAGTCCAAGGCTTAGAAATAAAGTCATCTAAAGCACTCCCCAAAAACTCGTCAATGTTTGGGTGATCTTGAAAATGACCCTAAAGTCTTTCTACTTTCATGCTTTATTTATTTTTATGTATCTTGGCTTGTGAGGGGGACTTCACCTCATGTGAGTTCTTTAGGGAAGCTTTGACTTGAGGTTTCATTTCCTAGAATTAGCTTCATTTAACTCCTTTGGAGTTACACATGGGATGTATCTGCATTTGCACATCATACTACACTAAGCGAACAATAAGATGTAGTGGTTATAACAATGACTAGACCTTTTTACAACTAGCCAATGCCATGATCACCAAATTTTCATGCTTGTCTATTACATATTTTGACATGAAATTCATTATGTAATTGATTCTCCTAGATGATCAAAACCTTGCTAGTTTAGTATACCCCACTTAGCCATACCTTGTCATTTTAGACTTAAGACATTTGTTTTTTGTCATTAAATTACTTGGTTTTGATTTGTGTCTAAAACTACTTGTTAACTTAATGAAATTAACCAAAACACATTATCCTCAATTTTATTGAGGAGGCATTATGCTATCCAAATGAAAAATTAATATTTTCCTTGTTCAAATTGTTATCAAAAGATTTTGTGTCATGTCATCCACTTTAGCATAGCCATGCTACCCAATTGAGTCTAGATCTTTTTCCCACTGTATTTCAATCCTTAATTTATAAACCACATTTGAAATTGAACCTTTATAAGTTCTAAGGGTTGGTGTGTCAAAGTGGGTTTGCCATTTGTGCACTAAGCTTGTTTTAACTTGGGTTCAATTTTCCATTTGGATTGAAGGTCATTTATTAAGACTCAAAATCACATTATCATCTTGGTTGACTCAAGTCATCTTGTGTATCACTCATGCTTTTCATCCTAAAACATATTTTATCCTACTAGAATCATGTGGTGACATTGTGCTACCTATTTGGTCTTAGATTTATACTTAGTGATTCACATATGTTTTTACATCTTGAGTTACATAGTTCATTTTTTCATCTTCATAATTTGGAGAGATTTCCTCTAAAATATTCTAGGGTCAACTTGTCAAAGTTGAAGCTAGATTTTGTATTGTGGGTGTATCATAAAGATCTAGGCTTTGGTGTATTAGCTTTCACCTTGGATCTTTGAGTTACCTTAGTCTCTTCCAATCTATATGATTTCAAATTTACCAAAGGTTAACTAAACTCATGAACCAAATCTTCTAAATTGTGCATGGTTTCAAACCACCCTCCCTTATAGTCTCACTGGTACCTTCATTATTTGTTTAAAAGAGACACAAAGCATACTTTGATTAGTTACCAAACATTGTTCGAAAGTTAGTCAATACACATAATAACTTTTTCAAAACATGACTCAAAGGTTCATTCGTAGTGGGGCTTCTTATGGCATTAGTTATGAGGATGAGCAATTTTATGATGGTCAAGATAACCCCATTATTTTTTATGACATCCTTGAAATAGTAGGATTTGAAGATGATTACAAAGGATATCAACCCCAAGAAGATCAAGATGAATCCATTTTTATATTGATAGAATCAAGTGCTAGATTGCCTTCTGACTTTCCCATAGAACAATTGCATACCTTAATTAAAGAAGGAGAACAATGATGGAAAGAGAAAGCTTTTGCATAAATAAACATACCTTCTTCCTCTAACAAAGGAAAGGAAATACAAATAGATTAAAAACCCAAATATTTGGATCTTATAGCTAAGATCAAGATAATAAGTTAATGATATGTAGATCAACTTGTCATAGACTTAACTGACTCCCTAGTTCCCACTTCAATTCATAATAATGCTTCAAAAAAATGTAGAGATATGGTTGATATTATGAAACAAGTATTGGATGGGAACATTACCATAGTGGATCAAGGTAATCTAAATGGATATTTAAAATCACAAGATACCTTACAAGATGTTTCATTTGATATGGAACATATGTTCTTCAATCATCAAGAACCTCTTGTTACTTTACAAACTCAGAAACCCAAACATTCATTTTGAATTGAGGAAATCCTTCAAGATAATTTGTATAGGTATTTTTAACCAACCAAAATATTGGTAAATAAACATATAAATTTCCAAAATTATCAAAGTACAAAACAACCAAATTCAAGGAATGTTTTATAAGCCAATAATCAATGACCTATGTTCTCAACTCAAGGAGCAAATCAGAACCAAGTCATGAATCAAAAGGTATATGCTCCCTAGAGATTCACATAGAACTAGGGGCACATTCCACCCCAACAACAACAAAACTAGGGGCACATTCCAACCCAACAACAATAAAATTAGGGGCACATTCCACCCCAATAACAACAAAACTAGGGGCACATTCTAGCCCAATAACAACAAAATCAAGGGCACATTCCACCCAAATAACATTTTATCCAATCCACAAATGCACTAAACATGCAAAAATGGAATTATACGAAATAAATTGTCCAAAGATTAGAGACAAATAATAGAGTCAAAAAGTACAAATTTGATGAGATATGCCCATATCCATTTGATTTATCTATTATCCAAAACACATTTCCACCTCATTTTGAGGTAGCCAATTTTGATAAGTACAAAGGAAAAGGAGATCCATGTGAACACATACAAGCATTATTCATCTTATGTCAAGAGGTTGCTTATAGTAGTGAGTTTATTATGATTATTTCCATGAAGTTTAGTGGGACAAGATCTTGACTGGCTACTTAAACTACCCAAGGGATCAGTTGCAGATTAGAATAAATTATCAAAAAAGTTTGTTAACCATCTCTCATACAACATAGAACATGAATTTACCATTTTTGACTTATGCAAAGTCATGTAGTGTGATGGTGAAAGTTTCACTACATATCTATAAAGGTGGAGAGCATTGGTAGGCCACTTTCAATACAATTTAATAGATAAAAAGTTAGTTGATATCTTTCCACAAAATTTGCATCCTAAAGTTGTGCATAATCTATATTTAGGTTATGCTAATTAATTTGAATAAATTATTGATAAAGGAGTGCAGATTAAGAAGGCTCTTATTACTAGGGGCCTTGTTGAGATTTTTATGTAAGGACAAGCATCTAATCAGACTAAATCACCAGCTTAAATAGTTATTCAAGATAATCCTAAGGGATTTAGTAAAAATAAGAACATGGTTGGAAAGAGGGTGAAAAAAATAAGACGTGAAAATAATACAGTCTATGCCTCCTTCAAATGAATAATTAACTCCCCTAAATCCACTACCTACTTTATAGAGACAACCTCCATGAAGGACATTTCATAATAATTTTAGAGTCTTTAGAAAGTCAGGAGAATTGTTTGAAACAATGTTACAAAATCTCATTACAGGTAATTTAATTTGTATGGCTAGTATCAAGGCCATTTCCTCAAGATCAACCAAAACTAGACTGGTACAAAGAGAATGAATGGTGTAACTTTCATCATATTGCTAGTCATGGTGCATATAATTACATTTAATTGTGACACATTGTTGAGTACTTTATTGAAAATGGTGAGATATAAATTAATTTGGCCCATAATCAAGACACAAATTAGGATATGGGAGTCTAAAAATACCCCTTGCCTCGACGTGATCCACCACCACCAAGAAATAATCAAAATGGTCACAATTAAGGATAAAGGTAGAATCAAAACCAACAACAAGGTCAAAATCATAATGACCATAATCAAGATCATAATGCCCACACTAATAATGTGGATTATAACAATGTTCCTTAAAATTATAATAATAATATGGGATGCATCACTGCAACCCACATTGCCACTATTACTATGAAGCTACATGACCAATCTCATGTTCCTCGCAACATGTGACCCATCATTATAGGGTCATCACCCTCTCCCTCTAGTAATACCATGTCAATTTTGCATCATCATATTGCTACTCTATTTTCATGGGTTACTAATCTTGAATAACAATATTATTCTTCTAATTATAAAGGCTCCTCATAGACCTAAAATTATATAAATATAGTTAGTCACCCGTAAGTCACCATTCAAGGCCCTCTGCCTTGCTCTTCTAATTATAATGACTCCTTGCCACCTCTAGGTTGTGTAGTTACAACAAGATGCCTTTGAGTTACCATCTAGGGCCCTTCACCCACTTCTTTCCATAAACCCAATGAGAGCATTGTGCCAATAGTTCCAAAGCTGAATACTATCCCAACAAAGACTAAAATAGTTCAAAGGCATTATAGTCTAATGGATCAATTAGATAAAACCCCTACACAAATTTATATATTATAAATCTTAACTTCTAATGCCCATATAACCATCTTGAACAAAATTTTACAAGAGTCTATTGTGCCTAATGATATAAACCTTGATCAGTTCCAAGTCTTAATTGGATATTTGTCTTCATTTCGGTAAATTACCTTTGATCAAAAGGACATGTCCACCCTTGGCCCAAACCACAATAACCCAATATACATTGAGATAATCATTTTAGATCACAAGATCAAGTGGGTTCTTATAGATAATGGTTCAGGGCTGAACATCATATCTCTTAAATTGGTGTGATGATTGGGTTACATGGATAAAGACATTTAGCTAGAAACTATTACAATCAAGGCTTACAATAATGCTGAGAGGGAGTCATCTAGTATAATTTGGTTTCTAGTCATGGTTGGATCTATTTATCATCACACATTATTCCATATTATGGATATTAAGCTTCCTTATAACATACTTCTTGGTCATCTTTGGATCCATGAAGTATAGGTGGTTCCATTTACTCTTCACCAATGCCTTAAGTTTCCCCATGATGGGATCAAGGTTACTATTCCCACTAATCAGTAGCCCTACTATACTGCAAACATATTGAAGTAGAGTTTCATAATTATAACTATTTACCAAGTTTGGAATTCATTATAAAGAATAACAAATCCATTATTTCTCATCCATCTCCATCTAATTATATATACCCTAGTGATCTAGCTTCCATGTCAACTGATCCATTTCCTGTATCCCTAACCAAGAAGGTTATTATTAAAGATGTAGACATTTCCACATACCATCTGAAGGATGTCCATATTTAAAAATTACTAAAATCCCCTAAAACATTTGGTAAGACTAAAACTTCCTAGTCTCCTAACAAACCCGATTAGATTTGGCAACCAAAGAAGAAGCAACTAAAACCTCCTATGGTTTTTGTATGTAAAATTACACCAAAGAAAGATTGAGAGGCTTTTACCAAGAGAGATTGGTTATATTCTGAAGGCCTTGCAGATTTTTTTTAGAATCCAAAGTATCCTATCCCTAATAGGATAATGGATCATCTTGACTATATAGGGAAAGGCCTTAGCCCATAGGCATAAGAAATTTTAGAACCCTTATCAGCTAAAGTTATCAATTGGAATAATGGTCTCATATTTAAACCACTAGAGGCTAACCTCATGACATTTGATAGTGACTGTTTTGAAGTGACTAGTAACGGGACTCCTAACAGTGACATAATATCCCATTATAGCCTTTTTGTTGAGTTTGCCAACTCAAATTTCTTTGATTTAACTACCGTATTGATGATAACACCTATTGGAACTTCCTATCCTAAATAAAAAACCCATCCTAGTGGTTCTTCCCTTCCTAAAGTAGGACATTATATCTTTACCATTGGTGCTTCTCATCCTGAAGCAAACCTTCACTATAACATATGCCTTTGCCATCTCAAACTCATAGATTGGGATCAACAAAATTTGGTCATATACCTTGATGAGTTTCAAAATGAAGAATCAATTATAGAATACATGGGACTATGAGATGCATTCCCCATTGGTGATCATAAGTAAGGTTTTGATTTTTCATTGAATTCTTCTACCTACTTTGGAGAGCAAGCAAACTTTCTTGGTCATAATAAAGAACAAACATCAAGATCTTCAGGTGAAAACCTCTTTGAGGCACTTGTCAATTAGGGAAAAAGTAAATAAAAAGATAAACCTTTGAGTGAAATCATATTTCAAGTGCTCTCAGGTAGGAAATTTTTCTCATACCCTCATAACATAGAAAGTCCAACTAGCCCAAGTTACATAGCTAGTACAAGCATCTCTTCAAAATAACATCAAATATTTGAGCATCTTGCTCTTGAGTTTCTAGAGGTTTTTGCTAATTATCCTTTAATTGAGAAGGCAAATTTTGATTCTTCATATTATCTAGATATTTAGGAGGAACAACAAGAAGATATAGTAGAAGAAGATGATCATGACCATACATTACCTACAATTCTAGAGGATGGATCCACGCTTCTTATGGAGAGCATAACAAAAGTGAATTTGGGAACCCATGAGGATCCCAAAAATGTTTATCTTGGAGTTTCCCCTACTTAAACATAACATGAACATATTATATCCATTCCTAAGAATTATATAGACATATTTGCATGGGCATACTCTAGCATGCTAGGATTGGACCCAGATTTGGTGATGCATCATCTTGTTGTTCACCCTGATGCTAAACCAGTCAAGTAAAAGTTGAGAAAGATGCATCCACGTATCACCCTTTTGGTTAAGGTTGAGTTAGAAAATTTGTTAGAAGCTAATTTTATCAGACCACTAAACTACTTTGAATGAATTTATAACATATTTCTAGTAAGTAAAAAGACCCTATGCATATGTGTTTGTACTAATTTTTGTGATATCAACAAGGCATGCCCCAAAGATGATTTTCCTTTACCCAACATGGACATTATTGTCAACTCAACTGCTAGGTACGAGATGATATCCTTAATGGATGGATTTTTTGGTTACAATCAGATCAAGATAGCCCCTGAATATCAACATAAGACCATGTTCACCACTTCATGGGGAACATTATGTTACCAAGTCATGCCATTTGGTTTGAATAATACTAGAGTAACATATCAATATGCAATGACTATCAGCTTCCATGACATGATGCATGACATTTTCGAGGACTATGTTGATGATATACTAGCAAAATCAAGAATAAGAGCTGGACACCTTGACTTTCTATGAAGAATATTTGAGAGGCTTCATGCATATAAAGTCTACTTGAATCCTAATAAATGTGTATTTGGAGTCACATCAACAAAATTTCTAGGGTTCATTGTATCACAATGAGGGATTGAATTTGACCATACAAAGGTCAATGCTATTATGGAAATTCCTCCACTAGACAATCTTAAATAGTTGTGAGGTCTACAAGGAAAAATCTAGTCCACACATAGGTTCATTTATCAATTGGTAGATAAGTGCCACCCATTTACCCACCTCTTAAATAAAGGGGTGAAATTTCATTGAGATGGATATTTTTAGATAGAATTTTCAAAGCTTAAAACATACTTGGCCAATCCACCAGTTTTATGACCTCTGACACAAGGCAAGCCACTGCTTCTTTATATATCAACTATAGAACATGCACTTGGGGCACTTTTGGCTCAACATGATGATCATGGTAAGGAACATGTGGTTTATTATTTAAGCCACACATAGGTATCCTATGACATAATTATATGCCTATTTTTAAGGCATGTTTATATATGGTGTTCGTTACTAAAAAATTATGACATTATATGGTAAATAATAGAACTATTGTTATCACCAAGATAATCTTCTCAAGTGCCTCTTATCTAAAGTATCTCTTTAAGGATGTATGGATAAATGGAATATTCTCCTCAGTGAGTTTGATATTGAGTAATAGAATTAGAAGGAAATCAAAAGACAAGTTTTTGTGGACCAACTTGTAAAAGCTCCTCTAGTGACCACTCAACCTCTCAACTTTGACCTTCCAGATGATTCTATCATGATGATAGAAAAAGCATGACAAGAACTTGAATAGTGGACACTCTATTATTATGAATCCTTCACATCTTGAGGGTCTATAACTGGCATATTGTTGATCATGCCATAGGGGGATTTGATCCCCAGAGAATTCCATATATAATTTTAATGTACAAACAATATGGTTGAATATGAGGTATTAGTTGCAGGGCTCCATCTTACCATATAGTGAGATATTGAAAGCTTGAAGGTCTATAGATATTCATAGATAATCATAAATTATACAACTAATTAGTATAAAATAAGAGATGATAAGCTTATTCCTTATAAGAAAATTGTTGATAACCTTAAAACACATTTTAAATCTCTATAGTTTGAGCAAGTTTTACTAGTCAACAACAGATCTATCAATTTCATGGTAAAAATTGGTTCTATGATTCAAATGCATGATAGTGATAAAGAGTATTATTTCTTGATTGAAACTCTTCCTTACCTAGCACATATTCTATCAAATTTAGAGAGGGTATGCACCATTGCTAATCCTAACCCCTCACCTGAGTTACCATGGTACTAAGATTTTTATAACTATTTCCATAGCCATGTATTTCTTGCCAACCTTTCTAATAATTAACAAAAACTATTCATTCATCACTTAACCCATTATATCCTCCTTTGAAACACACTTTATTTAAAAGTCTATGATGAATGCTTTTTTGTTGTTTATCTTTAGGAGAATCTAAGCTGGCACTAAAGGAGGTTCACGAAGGAATGTGTGGGGGCCATACCAATGGTGTAGTCCTAGCAAAGAAACTTCTTAGAATAGGATATTATTGGCCCAAAACGGAGATAGATGCCTATAATTATGTAAATAATTATGTTCCTTGTTAGCAGCATGATAAATTGATACATGCACCTTCCTTACCATTATAGTCGATTACAACACCATGGTTGCTCTCAACATGGGGTCTTGATGTTATTGGGAAAATTAACCCAACATATTCAGATGGCCATAAGCACATTTTGACTATGACCAAGTAATTTACCAAGTGGATTGAAGCCATTCCTCTCACTTATGTTACTAGGAAACAAATAGCTAAATTCATTCATTACCATATCATCTGTCGATATGGTATCCCAACCCATATTATATCTAATAATGGTGGATCCATTATAAACCAAGATGTGAAATCTCTTTGTGAACAATTCAAAATCAAGCACAATAAATCCACTCCATATAACCCACAAGGCAACAGACAAGCTGAGGCATCAAATAAAACCATTCTATCCATCTGAAAAAAGATTGTTAATGATGCTAGCTATAATTGACACTTACAACTTTTTCTTGCCCTCTAGGCTTATAAAACCAATCATTACACCCCAATTAGAGCTACTCTGTACTCCCTTATATTTTTCACTAAAGCTATCATCATGGTTAAGACTGAGAACCCATCATTAAGAATATCACTGATGCATATTAAAGGTGATGAAGACTATAAAGCCTCATGACTAAAAGAACTAGAACTTCTTGATGGTAAGCGTTTGGATACCCTATAAAAATTGTAGGCCTATCATAATATATTGTGGAGAAGCTACAACAAATGCATTCTCCCTCAACAATTTAAGATTGGTGACATAGTTATAAAAGAGAACCAAAAGAACATAAATGCTAAACCTAAAAATAGGCAAGTTTTAGCCCTAATTGGTTAGGACCATGTATTGTCACAGTGAATTATGGATTAGGAGAATATCGATTGGCTAAACCTAATGGTGAAGAAATTTTAGAGCCCATGAACATCATACACCTTAAGAGGTTCTACACATCAATAGATTTGAACCATTATCTATAAGACCCCTGACTTGGGGGCAACTTATGTTGTCATAATTTTATCCCACCCTTTTATCTTACCTTGAACACATTTTATACTACCCTGGTCCACTTTTCATGATTCTCTATAGTACAAGCTCTGATCCCTTAGCACTCTAAACACATTATTCATCTTATTAAGGATTTCTCTCTTTGAGAAGCATATTCTTCATTATGTCTAAGGCATGTTATAATCTTGAACACTTTTTTACCTTGACTAATTATGATCTTGATTATGTCTCATAAACATTATGAACATTTTTAATAGTAGTTCCATGAAGCAGTTCAACTAGGACAATCTTATACAGCTTCACATAGGTGAACAGGTGCATCTTATCAGTACAAGTGTTTGCTACTCTTTCTTGTTTTATCAAGAACCTTGCTCTCACTGATTTGTGAGCATGGGCCATTTCAGCTATATGAGCTATTTTATTAGAACCTATACTCTCATAATGTGCATCTCCTTAACTAGATGGTCCCACCATGTGTATATTTTATCCCAAAATCACCAAAACATAAAAAATAATTTGAAAATAACAAAAACATCAAAACATGATCCATAAAAGAAAAAAAAAATTGTCTCATGTTTTTTTACATTTGTACATTCCCATTCCACCATACCACACTCTCACTATTTTGTGAGTAACTATTAATTTTGAATGCTCTCACCATTTTGTGAGAAACTATTAGGTTTAAACACTCTCACCATTTTTTAAGAAACTATTAAGTTTGAACACTCTCACCATTTTGCAAGAAACTATTAATTGTGAATGCTCTTGCCATTTTTAAGCACAAAAACACCAATTCATTTCATCTTATCCCATGCACTTCTCATTTTTCAATGTCATCATTTCTCATCTCATCAACTTCTTATTTTCTAGACCATTCTCATTTGTTTGTCGTATCTTCCATTTCTTCTATAAATCATGTTGGTTTGATCATCACTTTTATTCTATCCCATTTTCTTGGAGAACTACATTTGGCCTAAAGTTCATGTTGGAACATGCATCCATGAAACTATGTAGGCAACATCCACTTTTCTTATACATCTGGAGTTAGCTCAGCCAACCCCTTCCTTTTTTATTTTCCCTCATTTCTTATATCATTATTCCTCTTTAATTAGGGAAGAATTTTCATGTCATTGTTCTTTGTTATGATGTGGTAGAAATTAACACCTCTAATGTACATGCATGAATATTTGTCTTTAAACTGCACTAACTTGGTTTTTGTTTATGTGTGTTTATTTGGGTTTTATTGGTGTTTTTTTTTGATTTCACACCTCTCTTTTTATTTCTTATCTTTATCTCTTTTTATTACTTCTTGTCTCTTGTTGGTGTCTTGTTTTTCTATTTTATTTTGCTTTTTCTCTTTTATGTTTAAGAATACCTTGATGGTCCACATGGATCTTGATTATTCATATCTTTGTCTCATGTCATTAAGATGTTTTTGCCTTTTGTTTTTAAACATTTTTTGTTCCTACTTAATTCTTGATAGATCATATCTTGATTTCAATTTAGGTTCATTTATGTTTATCTTTTTTTTGGTTTTTTCTTTTTTGATTAAATGTAAATCATTGTAACTCTAGTTTTGGTCATTATTTTACCATTATCCTTAGTTATAGATATTCACATTTGAACTAGCTTAGTGAAATTGGAATATTATGTCATTCTAAGTTATTCATATTTATGATTCCTAATTTATTTTTCTATAGAAAGAAATTTATGCTCAGGTCTCAACATCTTAACATCAATATCAGCTCCGATGAATGATTCTCAAGAACACTTTACAATACCTAGGCTCATGATATTGAATTAAGATTTTAGGTAGAATGCATTTTAGGCTTATTTCTCTTTTCTTAGACATGCATCTCTTTGCATAAATTTTAACTTTAATAAATACTTGATATTTTTTCATCATTCCTCATTCCATTCTCTCCCAAACTTAGGTGAACTACATTGGCCTAAAGTTCATGTTAGAACATGAGTCTATGGAACTATGTAGGCAGCACTAAAATTCTATTGAGCTTAGATCAACTATCTCCATTCTTCTTTCCATCTCTCTCTTCACTTTGTGCATTCTCATATGCTTGGTGTTATATGGATTTCTAAGTTATTACACCATCACATGTATGTTTGTGCCTGCTCAATTTAACCTATCTTTTCAGTTATATCCTTGAGCTATTTTACTTTCCAATTGCCCATGTTGGGGCCCAACATTTGAACCATGTCTGAATCAAATTAGCTCTACAAGGGAAAAATCTTTATTTATTCTTTATTAATGATCAAGATTTAATGTACTGGGGTAAAACTATTTTATCATGATCAAATCTACTCTACTAGAGTACTTATTATATTCTCTTCAGAGACCCCATTCTAGTGGTGCTTCCCTTCCTAAAGTAGAACATTCTCTCTTTTCCTCCTATTCCAAGCTCTCCACAATAAAGCCCATGATGGTAATATTTTAGTGTGGAACTTATCTCAGGATTAATCAATGCCATAAGTGTGTATCTTGTACTCTCAAATTGGGTACATTTACAATGTGTCCCTTACATTTATGGATTATATCATTCCCATTCCCCCCATATTTAGGGCCTATTATACCTCTAATTATATTTTGATCATTGATGGTAATCACATGTGTAAGCATTAACTCATTTGGATGTGATCTATTCCATGGGTTAATCTCTCACTTTCTCTCTCTTTATGAGAGTTCATCCTTCTCTTTCATCCTAGTATGTCCTCTCGAGGGGAATCATGGGTATGTTCCAATTTCTTCTTGATAACTCTTTTCTTTGAAAATATGTTGCTTCACTTGAATGTCTCACTATGCCTTTTCAAATAGGGGCAAAATGTAGACATCCAATTCCTAAAACCATTTGTGTTGAAATTATCATTCTTACTCAAATTGCACTCAAATGGACATTTTAGGTCAAAATCCATAAAAATGTGCTAAATGGTTTGAACTTGTCACTTACAAGTGCTAATTTAGGTCAAAGTATCCCTAAATAGGACAATGCAATTTATGGGCTAGCTAACTTTGGTCAATTCAATTCAAGTCAAAATGATGATTTTGCCTTTTGTGCTATAGATCACTCTTTTCCTCTAATTCATTGGTACACACCATGTACCTTTGTTATTTTATGTTGGAAAAATCCTACATAGAAATACAGTTCTAGCACATCTAACGTCACCTTCTAATTCTTTTTGAGTTAAATTGTAGCTCAATAATATGACTTTCTGACCATTTTGATTAATTGAGGGCCAATTTTAAAATAATTTCATAAATGTTGATTAACCTTGTTTAAGGCTAATTAATCCAAATCAAGAGCTTAAGTGGATTTTCCATGAGAGTTGTTGAATATTTCTATTTGAAAATTGATTCTTATTAACTACATCATCAGGTGACATCATTTTTTGGGAAGAAATCCCTAGGCCATAAATGCCACAAATATCAAGATTATGGATTAACCATACCTAGTTATTGCCTTCCATGCCTCTTCAATGCCCCTTCTTCTAAGGTCATGATGAAGATAATTATGGATTTAATTCTAAATATTAGGATTATCCATGGCCACACATCTCAATCTTGAGATGGATGGTCATGGTTGATCCTAACCAATCACAAAAATCTATAAATAGAGAGGCCATTAACATCATTTCTAAGCTATTTTTGGTGTAATGTTATTATGCTCAAATATCTTCAAAAGGCTTTACATTAGATCATAGATTTTGTTTGCAAGCTTCATTGATAGGCTAATTTAGTGATTTGGAATCAAGAGCCTAGGTTTTATGGAGTGTTTTTGAAGCATTGGAGGAACTTACCACCATTTTTGAAAAAGATAAGGATGCTTAATCAAGGGAGAACACGTTTTTGAGCAACATGGATATGATGAATCCATTTGGGAAGGTAATATGGTGTTTATTTTTTTCATTTGTTTCTTTCTATCATTTGTAATTCCCATAGGAATAAATATGCTTGGTTAGTTATTTATTTATGCATGTTTCACTATTTATGGACTAATGCTTCACTAACTTACTTTGTAATCCTCTCTACAGACACTACCTACATAGTTATATGGATGTGATATCCATCAAAAAATTTAGGCCAAATGTAGTTCTCCCAGGAAATGGGAAGAAAATGATAACTAATGAAAAGAACATAATGGATGTAATAGAAGAATAAGAATGGTCTTGAAAAATGGAAAGTGCATGGGAGAAAAGGCCAAAAAGGATGGGGAGACTAAGTGACAAGTGATTTTCTTGTAACTTAGTAAGGGTTCTCATAATCCTTAAGGCAAAAAAGTGGTCAATGTTTTTGGTTTTTTGCTAATGATTTGACAAATGTTTTTGGAATTTTGGAGTTTTTAAACTTAATTGAGAGTGAAAAGATACTAAAATGGTTCAATCTCACAAAATGTCAAGAGCGTTACTTAGGTTTCTCATAAAATGGTAAGAGCATTACTTAGGTTGCTCACAAAATAGTGAGAGTGTTACTTAGGTTGCTCATAAAATAGGAAGAACATGGCTTAGGTTGATCACAAAATGATGAGAGTGTTACTTAAGTTTATCATAAAATGGTGAGAATGTGGCTAGAAAGGGTGACTAAGCTAACGTCAATAAGTATTGAGGACTACCTACATAGTTCCAAGGTAGGACCTTAAGTCACTATATTTCCACCCTATAGCAGATGAATTTGACTAGTGTAGTAGTTAATTAAAAAAAATAGGCACAATTGGTATAAAGACATGCTATGGCATATTAAATGACAAGGTGGTATGTCAAGGCTCAATAAACAAATATTGTCCTTAGTTCTCCAATAGGTGGTTATAACTAGGATAGAATGGCATAGATCAATGGTACTAATTTTCCCATAAGTGGTTATAATTAGTAACAAGATTGATGATAATAAAGGAACAATAAACAAAAGATGAAACTTCTATCATACTACTCCAAAAATACTATCTCTATTTGATATGATTGAAAAAACTACTAAAACTGCTTAGATTCATGGGTGCTGAAAATATGCAACCAATGGCAAAACCAAGGTCAAATGGGATAGGTAAATAGGATTCAAAATATGTTGGGATGATAGAATAGAATGGTAAATAGATAAGTAATAGGATAAGAGAAATGATAAGAATGGCATTCGTATAAATAATAATAGTGATAAAGTAGCATAACAAAAATGGTCTTGATAGACAATACACCATAACACTCAAGCATAGTACCACTGGAGGTGAATAATATTCATTAGCTCAAGAAATTAATCTCCATCTGGTGTGGCAAGCCTATATTCTCTTGATCTATAATCTACAGTAATAATGAAAGGCCCTATCTAGTTTGGCTTGAATTTACCCTTATGTTTCTTCTTAGCCATGGTTTTCTTTTGGTTTTATTTAAGAATAAGATCACCAAATTCAAATGTTATATATTTGATGCATCAACTCTAGTGTTTTTTAAGTTGGTTTTTATATGCCTAAAGATTATTAAGTGCAGCTATGTGTTTTTCATCAAGTAGGTCTAGCTCTTATAGGTGAGCTACTCGATAATCATAATCATCTAGGGCATATTTGAAAGATATACACAATGAAGGTAACTTGACCTCAATGGGAAAGATGGCTTCTATAAAATAAAAAAGTGAGTATGTAGTGGCTCTTATGGGGGTATGGTGATTTGTACGATATGCCCAAAGGGCATAGAATATCTAAAGGTACCATCTATGACCGACATCATTTATTATCTTTTTGAGAATGTTAATAATTATTTTGTTGGATGCCTTAGCCTGACCATTTTCTTGAGGGTAATATGACATAGATAAATGTTGTGTGATGTTTTAGTTGGAACATATCTTGTTGACATCCTTATTTTTGAAGGATATTCTATTATCAAATATAATGTTAGAGGGGATACCATAATGGTAGATGAGATGCATGAAGATGAATTTGGAAATCTGCTTTCCAATCATGTAAGTGAGGGGTATAGCTTTGATCCGCTTAGTGAAATATTCAGTGGTGATAAGGATATGTTTATGGCTATTTGAGTATGTAGGATTGATTTTCCCAATGAGGTCAAGTCCCCATGTATAAAATAACCATGGTATCAACATAGGTTTCAGAGTCTTGGCTGGGGCATGAATTAGATTGGCATGCGATTGACATTTATCACACTTATTTACATATGTAGTTGTATTTTCATCCATCGTGGGCTAATAATAAACATTACATAAAATATTTTTGGATAATATTGCCTCAATCTAATGGGTGCTATATACTCTATGTACTTCCCATAATGTTAGTGTAGATTATGTCAAAGTTAAATAGCAAAGTAGAGTTCTATGAAAACTACGGAGATAAAAGGTTGATCCAAGTAAAGTATAATGAGTGGAGTGAAGGATAAAGAATTTGGTTTGTTTGTGGGATAGATTAGGTGGTATAACTTGGTCATGGAGGTAATTATAAAGGTCTAGATACTAGATAAAATTAGGACCAACAATATCATAAATCATTACAACAATTGGAGGTTAATGAGCTAGTATGACCAAATTCTCAATGAGGAATTGATATTATCTAGATTTGTCTATTTGTTGAATTATAGAGATGATAGTAACCATGGCATCTATAGTTCTATTAATAACCCTTGTTATATTCTCAAATTGGATATCTATAATTTTTTGTTTTAGAATGTCAACTATAGCTTTGTAAGGAACCATCTTGTCATCTTTAGTTTGGAAATGGTTTGTGACCTAATTAATGATTAACTAAGAATCACCATAAACCTAGAGATGAATTATGTTCCACTGTAATTCCTATGAAAGTCTTATAACAAGTTCTTCATACTTGTCCATGTTGTTAGTACAAGAAAAACTGATTTTAAAAGACTTGGGAATTAGATCCCCCTATGGTGTAATAAATAAGAGGCCTACCCCCAATACATGTGTAATAAATGATCCATCAAAATACAATTTCCAATGCTACTGTTCAAGAGGAATTTCAATGATGGTCATGATGGATTCATCACTAAATTAGAATGTGAGTGGATCTATGTCTGTAAGGGGTGTTTCAACAAGCTGATCTGCAAGGACATATCCCTTAATTGCCTTTTGATTGACATAATCAATGTAAAAATCACTAAGAAGCATGATCCACTTGGTCATTATACCATGTAAATCTATTTTAGATAGCAGATACTTGAGCTGATATACTTTTGAAATGACCATGGTCTTATTATATAACATTTAGTGTCATAATTTTTGAGCTGCAAATACCATGGCTAGATACGTGTTTTCAATAGGCATATAGTTATGTTCATATGTGACAAATTTATAGATTAAGTATTATACTACATGATCTTTTCCATTATCATCATGTTGATCTATAAGCACCCCCAAGGCACTATTAGGAGATGATAGATACAACAAAAATGGTTTCCCTGGCATAGGAGGTAACAAAATAGGTGGATTTGCTAGGTAATCTTTTAACTACTAAAAATCCATTTGGTAGTGATTATCTCAATGGAATTCAACTCCATTATTCATAAAATGTGTAAATATATGACACTTGTCTACTAACTAAGATATGAAACATTAGATTGACTAGGTCTTACCCCGTAAACTATGGAGCTGCTTTAAATTGGTTGGTGGTAGCATCTTGGTTATAGCTTAGACTTTAGTCAGATTGACTTCAATGCATCTAAGAGACATGATGAAGATAAGTAATTTACCTAATTTTACTCCAAACACACATTTATTTGGATTTATCTTGAATTTTTACTCCCATAATCTTTCAAATATCCTACGTATAATTATTAGATGGTTGGCCCTAGTCTTGTATTTTCCTAGTATGTCATTGACATAGTCTTCAACAATATCATGTATCATACCATGAAATATGGTAGTCATGGATCTTTTATATGTAGCTTTGGTATTTTAAAGACCAAATTGCATTACTTAATAATAGAATGTTCCCCATGGAGTGGTGAATGTTGTCTTGTGTTGATCTTTTGGTGCTATTTTGATCTAGTAGTATCTTGAAAAATAATCCACGAGTGAAAGCATATCATAACTTGTAGTAGAGTCAACTATCATGTCAATATTAGGCAATAGAAATTCATATTTATGGCAAGATTTATTTATGTCTCAAAAATTAGTACAAATTCTAATTCCTTCAAGCCTTTCACTAATAGGTACAACATTAGATATCCATTCTAAGTAATCAATGGATAAAATACATAATGCTTCTAAGAGTTTTTCCAATTATTTATTTACTAGGACAAAAATGTGAGGATGCATCTTACATAACTTTTTCTTAAATAGTTTGGCATCAATATTAACCACAAAGTGATGTAAAACTAAGGCAGGGTCCAAACCTGGCATGTCAGAATATGGCCATGCAAATATATCTACAAATTCTCTCAATAGAGATGTAAAGACTTCACATTCCTCCTTAGTGAGGGATGTACCTAATCTTATCCATTTTGGGTCTGATGGAGTTGCAATGTTTACCTTTGTTGTATCCTTGACTAGAAGGGTTGAACCATATTCTAGGATAGCAGGCAAAGATTTGAACTTTTGGGCTATACTAGAGTCCTCTGTTAGAATCAGCTCTTCAACTTCCCCTCAGCATGGTGAATCTAAGTCTCCCAATGTGAGATCTAGCCATGTTAAAAAAATAGTTATAAATTCTTAAATAATTTGATCAAACACTTGTTATTGCTCAAAACTAAGCTCAGATCCATAGGCAAGTTCATCATTGGTGGTCTCTTTGTCTAAATTCAAAGAAGAATAAACACCCCCATCTAATGACACCTAAAACATGTTTCAACCACTAGATTAGCCTTTATCTTTACTTTTTCCCTAGTTGGAAAGCACCTCAAAGAGGTTTTCACTTTGGGACCTCAATGTTTTATTTATTGATTTTTTTCTAAGAGTGTTCACTCGCTTTCCAAAATAGGCTTTAGGATCTAATGTGATTGAGAACCCTAATTTATGATCTCCCAATAGAGAATTGTCTCTAAGGCCTAAAAAGTTAAAAAAATGCCTCATCATTCTAAGTAACACAAGAAACTATAGCATATGCATGGCAATAAATTATCTCTTAACTTGGCTCTGATACCATTTCACACAGGTTCGGTTAAAACCTTCACTTCTTGCACACAACTTTGATATTAATTTCAATATTGCATCAAACTTACAAAATTAAAAACAGACTTACTTGCAATACTTCAGAACTTTAAAACTTCTACTTGAGCTGATCCTAAAACTCCTTAGTGAGCTCCCGATAGATCTTGTGAAATAACTCATCGAACTCTCCTTATATAGCATGAGGAAGAGAAGATCGACGGATATCACAGGCCGACAAGATCAAGGGCTCCAAACAAAAGCAAAAAGGAGATGCGATAAACATGTGGGTTATGGGCCCACCGCGCACCGCCAAAAGAAAAGCAAACAATAATCTGTCAACACGGCTGACAGCTTACCGCCTTTAATAGTGGTGAGGTCCACTTTACTCCATTATTGACATAAAGAGAGATATAGTGCTCTCTTATTCTCTATTATGGACAGACCCCATAATTAGTCATCATTGAACTCATGGGAGCCAGCTGGTGAATATGGTGAGTTCACCGAGGCGTCATATTCGGTTTCTCCACTATCTTCATTTGTGTCATCATCAGTGTGGTCCATGTATAGTGATGAAGGAATCCGAAGTAACTTTCCTTCAGGAGTGACAGGAAACTTCCCTTGATGCTCAATAGTCATTCTCCGCCATATTGATGCAACTGGTAAAGCAGGCTGAATAGTAGCATGGGCATTGTATTGGTGGTTTTGAACCAAGAACAATTCAGATTTTACCCTGAATGGAATTCTTAAGGCAATAAAGATATTCCTTAACATGGTAGGAGAAATATTAACAAAGTATTCCTGACAAGCAACTCTTGGCATGATGTAGTCAAGAAACTCAAACATATAGGGAGGCATATCCCCAGAGTTCCAGTAGTTTTCTTCTTGAGGATTAAACTTTGGCCAGAAGGTTGACCATCTAAATGTAAAAACTGTACCCATGCAGTAGACCAATTGTTTTAACATGTTTACTTGAGGATCCATGAATGTGGGATCATGAACTGAATCATTCAGGATTGTTACATGCACACTATTGGTGTTATCAATGGCCGCATAATGAGTACTCCAAGCTATATTATGAGATTTTAATACATCTTATGCCTCATAAGATTCAACCTTCAATTTGTTTACCTCATTTTGCAACTACTTCTGAACTGTTGGCTTTGAACGCCAAAGATGGTCATGGAATTCATCCCTAATCTCAGTGACAGTCATGATATTTTGAGTCTGAAATTCCCTGGTTAGATAGTCTGCAATAGAATTCTTTGAACCCAGAATGTGCTCCACTGAAAAATCAAAATCTAATAAATATGTTGCCCATCTGATCAACCGACTAAGAGACCCTTTTTTTAAATTGTCAGCTGAATGTAAAATACTCATAAATTTTTTTAAATCAGATCGGACAATAAAATGGTCTGACCTGATAAAGAACATAAAGGCTTGAATGGCCTTGATAACAGCAAGGATCTCTTTATGAGTAGAATGATAGTTCAATTGAGCTTTCTGAAAAGAACCTGAAGCATACCTGCAAGGTTTTTCCTGTCCATCAATTAATCTTTCTTTTAATATAGCACCCCAATATGCTTCTGAGGCATCTGTTTCAATGATCTTTTTTCTAGTTCCAGGTAACTGTAAAGCAGGCAAATTGGCACATTTTTGTTTTATTCTGCGAACTGCACTAGTCATTTCTTCAGACCAAGGAGGAGGATGTTTAGTCAATCTTTTATTTAATAGAACTCGATCTTGAGCAATATAGAAATATTGGCCAGCTATATAATTTACACATCCTAGGAATCTTTGCAATGTGGTTTTATCAGTAATCTCATCAGGAAAATTCTGAATGTTCTGTAAAACATGTGGCTGAACAGTGACTATTCCTGATCTAATGCTGACACCAAGAAAATCAATTGCATCTTTGAAAACAACCATCTTTTTTTCAGAAAGAACTAAACCATTATCAAACACAATCTGGTAAAACTGTTGAAGATGTTTCAGATGTTCTTTAGGAGATTTTTTGAAAAGCAAAATATCATCTATGTACACAATTATAAATTGACTGTAGGCTGCAAAAATCTGATTTATCATTTGTTGAAATATACGGGGGGCAGTCTTTAAACCAAATGGAAGGACATTCCATTCATACTGTCCAAATGGAGTGATGAATGCAGTTTTGAATTTATCTTGCTCTGCAACCTGAATCTGCCAAAAGCCAGATTTTAAGTCAAACTTGCTGTAAACTTTACTACCAGTTAATCTTTGTAGAATTTCATCCTTGGAAGGAATTGGGTGTTGAACTGGAACTACATGCTTATTGAGGGGAATGTAATTTATGACAAGCCACTTTTTCCCTCTCACCTGCTCACTTCTTTTATTCACATAAAATGCTTCACATGCCCAAGGACTCGAAGAATCTCTAATAAGACCTTGGCTTTTTAACTGCTGAATCTCTTGAAAGCATTCTTCCCTTAAGGAGGGAGACATTCCTGAGTGGTGAGCTTTAAATCTTGGTTCAACTTCCTTTCCATTTTTATCTTTGATCAACTGTAACTCTATATGACAAATATGAGTTTTTCTGTGCTGAAATGCCAAAGGATTGTCAGAACAGCAATCTCTTTTTATTTTTGCAAGCACAGGATTTATGTCAGTTTGACAACAATTTATCTGCTTTATAATCCAATCAGTATTTATATGCTTAGGAGCCTTAGTTCTTAATGGAATCTTGCATTCATACCTATGCTTTTTATATAGAGAATATTTCTCTGCAAAGAGTACCTCATGCTTACTAATGGTAATGGGGTAAAAGCAAGACAGATTATCTGCACCAAGAATTATATCAAACAATGGAGTTTCATGGTGTAGAACTTTAAAATTAAAGACAGTGTTTCCTAGTAACACAGGGATGTGAGCTAAAAACTCTGAAATGACTGTCTTTGTATTGAAGGTTAGTCTTGCAAAATCTGGAACCCATTTATCCTGAGGAATAGCATGATATCTTTCAAGGGATGCATCAGCACCAGTATCAAGCAAAGCATCAAGATTATAGGCTTGAAATCCATTCCATTTAATACTGATCTCACATACTGGATTAGTAGTTTCATGAGTAGATACTTGATTAATATTACTATCTATTCTCATTTTAGAAGCATTATACTCTGCTTCGACCGCATCATCTACTTTGCACATTTCTTCTTCAAACTGCTGTTCTTCATTTTCTTCATCTGCTTCTTCTCTCATCAAGGCTTCTAACTCTGTTTGGGCTCTTTTTAAGAAGACTTGCAGAGTTTTAATTGTCTTTGTTCTCCATTCTTTCCTATGGGGATCAGAGGAGGAGCTGACTACTTCTTTGCCTTTATCAAGCTGTTGTTGGGGAAAGTGTGGAACTAAAAAACTGCGTTGATTCATATATTCTAGCTGTTGCAGATACTTTCTCTCTGTATCCTGAATCTGAGATTGGAGAAACATTTTCTCAGAGATCATATATGCAGGTAATGCATCATATCTATTTTTTAGCTGAGTTAATTGTTGAGACAGACTGAGGCTATCAGAAAATTGATTTGAAGCATATTGCATGCTATTCATATGAATTTGAAAATCAATTTATGATTCATATGCTGAAGATGCTTCTGACTCAGAGTCTGATAGTTCTTTATTCATATTGATGACATTTTCAGGTTCAGATTCTTCATCAGTGTATTCTACATCTGATTCATACCAAGAAGTATCAGCAGGGATCAAGACATACTCATCTTCATTTAACTCATGACTCTGAAGAAAATTAACCTTTTTAGACTCTTCTGATTTCTTAGGACATTTTGAAGCATAATGATTTCCTTGACATAGGAAACATTTAACAGGGGCTTTCTGAAACCCATGTTTCTTCTTTCTAAATATCTTCTTCTGGAAAAACTTCTTTTTCTTGAATCTAGAAGGCTTAGATGACCAAGAAGGCTGACACTGACAAGTATCTTTTTTCTTCTTATATTTCTGCTTATATCTATATTTTCTATACTGCTGAGGATTATTTAGACAACCATAATTATCCTCGATAGAATTACAGAACTTAATGCCTAACTGTTTATGAAACATCATTGTTTCTTTATGAGCTTTCCGCTCATCACACAATTTCTGATTTACTTTTCTAATATACTGGTTGATACGACCAAATGACATATTAGAAAACTGATCTCCCATAGCAGTCTTATACTTTTTTGCAAAATACTTGGGAAATGATTCAACATATCTGACCTTATATGCTGGGTTGAACATTTCACCAGCACCATATAGCAAATTTTCCATATCACACATATACTCTTCTAGTCTAGACATATCACAACACTGAGCACGCAGAAACTTAGACCTATAAGCTTCTCTTTCATCTTCTATGGCCCCAACAAACTCATTGTATATGGCTTGACATAAACATGGAACAGGCTCTGCATGATTGATAATAGCATCTTTATAAATACTTAAACCAGCATCCCACCATTCCTTTATATTACCAATAAAGCCATTAATGATTTGTTGAACAACACACTTAGCATCCTTTTTCAAACTATACATCTGAATACCGGCCCATGATAGCATTGCATGACACATCTTTTTTCTTTCAGCAGGTGGTTCACAATTGAATTGCCAAAAGAAAGGTTGTAGTCCCAGTGTTCTAATATTTCCATCTAAAGGAGGTTTGGAGGATTCTCCTTCAGTGAAATAACTGAATTCTTCAGGCTCAGTTATCTTGACCATACTAATTCTAAAAGCTTTGTCAATTTATAACTGAGGAGCTTTCATTTTTAATGGAGGAACAATGGGCTTATACCATTCTTCTTTTTCTAATTTCTCTACTGAATCCCATCCTAGAATACCAGCTGTATCTAGGGTAAGGGGCTGAATTTATGTGGGCTGTACTGACGGCTGTAAAGAGGCAAGATGTTGTTGTTGAGAGGCAACTTCTCTAGAAATTGAATCGACATCTGAACTAACAGATTCTATCTTCTTATCTATCTCAGACAACTCAGATTTTACTTCTTCCTGACTGTGAGCTATATCCTGCTGACCAGTAATGACAGTATCTATTTTTTGACTGATTTCTTCATCCTTTTGCTGTAATTTTTGACCTTCTTTATCAATCTTCTGTTGAATAGTGGCTGAATGCACACCATTGTTAATATCTATTGTTTTTAGTGCTTTAGCAATATCACCTTTCTGATATAGATCAATGCTTTTTAACATCTTAGCAATCTGGTCTAAACTATCTTGAATACTTGAGACTCTATTATTAATGCATTTTGTTGCCAGATTGTTTCAATTCATCAGTCGCACTTCAGTGGACTGATCTACTGATCTATCTGCAGTTCTCAAATAATACATTTGAGATCTGTTCTTCCCATCTGGTGAATATTGGTTAAAGTCATAAGCTTTAGGAAAGATCTTCTCATTGTAAGATTCATCTCCTTGAGGTGTCTTCCATGTATGACCAGACTCATCAGCTTTCTCAGGAACTGCTGATGTGCTTTCCATGTGTTGACTCTTTTTATAAGACAATAATTGTCTATTTTTAGCAAATAGTTCTTGTAGCTCTTTGTCCCTTTGGCTTCTGGTACTAACCATGTTGATGACAGCATGGCTAGGGGTTTTAAGGATATTCTTACAATCAGGACAATAGAAAGAATCAATTTGGGGATCATGGATTTTCTTAGGATGGAGACATGATGGAGGAAATGACAGAGTTGAACTTGAGGAAGATGCAGGGTTATTATCAAATCGGATGACAGACTTATCAGAATAGTCTTTCACAGAGGTAGCTCATTGCAAGGACTTACGGGCAGGCTGGAGGAATTCAGTTTCGACTATCCATTTTTTAGGAAACTTTAACTCAGACTAGTCAGTAGCTTCAGAGGCCATTATTTGACTATGTGATGACCCTTTTGTCACCACACTTTTGCCAGGCGCGGGAGAGATTTTCATAGCAGGATAAAGGGTATTCGTGAGACGATACATGACTTGATAATGCAAGGCAAGCGGGCAAGAACCAGCACGCATATGAATACCATGAGTCTGAATAAAGAGTCTAAACAATTGATTTAGATTATTTTCTTTATGGATAGCAACAGGGTAGTTGGGATATACTGTAGTAAACACAGAACCATTATGAAGGCCAGTCTGCATCGCAGCTTGGAGACAGTCTTTGAAATACAGATGTCTGTTATCTAAGAGACAAGTTAACATACTAGCATTTAGACCTTTACGGAACAAAGGTTGAAAACCTAAGGAGATAGCACCTATGTGTAAATATTGATATTTCTTTTGAGCTTTAAGAGCTTTAATATCTTTTTCAGAAAAGATTTGCAAGAAATATTTATCTTGATCTTGGGTTTGTAGATCTAACACATTTTCAGAAATCTTAATAGTAGTTTTAGCAAGCAATTTAAAAGATGGAAGATTAGCATAAATATCAGAAGGTTTTAATTCGAGTAAATGCCAGGTAGAGGTAGGATTAGTTTCTTCTATTTCTAAAGTATCAGTATTGACAGGGGCTACAGATAACTCATCTAAAGTACATGTATCAGATATTTCTGGCAAGACTTCATTCGGGTGACTTAGAGCTTCCATTATGACACCTATCTTCGGTACTTAAATCGGATCCAAACACGCCTATCCTTCGACTTCACAGGACCACGCCACTTCCCTAACTTCAGTGCTGAATTGAACGCGATACCAAATCACAGTGATTGAAGTTCCAGAAAATACCAGATAAAGACTTAAACAAGTTGTTGTAACACAAGAAACTATAGCATATGCATGGCAATAAATTATCTCTTAACTTGGCTCTGATACCATTCGGTTAAAACCTTCACTTCTTGCACACAACTTTGATATTAATTTCAATATTGCATCAAACTTACAAAATTAAAAACAGACTTACTTGCAATACTTCAGAACTTTAAAACTTCTACTTGAGCTGATCCTAAAACTCCTTAGTGAGCTCCCGATAGATCTTGTGAAATAACTCATCGAACTCTCCTTATATAGCATGAGGAAGAGAAGATCGACAGATATCACAGGCCGACAAGATCAAGGGCTCCAAACAAAAGCAAAAAAGAGATGCGATAAACATGTGGGTTATGGGCCCACCGCGCACCGCCAAAAGAAAAGCAAACAATAATCTGTCAACACGGTTGACAGCTTACCGCCTTTAATAGTGGTGAGGTCCACTTTATTCCATTATTGACATAAAGAGAGATATAGTGCTCTCTTATTCACTATTATGGATAGACCCCATAATTAGTCATCATTGAACTCATGGGAGCCAGCTGGCGAATATGGTGAGTTCACCGAGGCGTCATATTCGGTTTCTCCACTATCTTCATTTGTGTCATCATCAGTGTGGTCCATGTATAGTGATGAAGGAATCCGAAGTAACTTTCCTTCAGGAGTGACAGGAAACTTCCCTTGATGCTCAATAGTCATTCTCCGCCATATTGATGCAACTGGTAAAGCAGGCTGAATAGTAGCATGGGCATTGTATTGGTGGTTTTGAACCAAGAACAATTCACATTTTACCCTGAATGGAATTCTTAAGGCAATAAAGATATTCCTTAACATGGTAGGAGAAATATTAACAAAGTATTCCTGATAAGCAACTCTTGGCATGATGTAGTCAAGAAACTCAAACATATAGGGAGGCATATCCCCAGAGTTCCAGTAGTTTTCTTCTTGAGGATTAAACTTTGGCCAGAAGGTTGACCATCTAAATGTAAAAACTGTACCCATGCGGTAGACCAATTGTTTTAACATCTTTACTTGAGGATCCATGAATGTGGGATCATGAACTTGATCATTCAGGATTGTTACATGCACACTATTGGTATTATCAATGGCCGCATAATGAATACTCCAAGCTATATTATGAGAATTCAATACATCTTGTGCCTAATAAGATTTAACCTTCAATTTGTTTACCTCATTTTGCAACTGCTTCTGAACTGTTGGCTTTGAACGCCAAAGATGGTCATGGAATTCATCCCTAATCTCAGTGACAGTCATGATATTTTGAGTCTGAAATTCTCTGGTTAGATAGTCTGCAATAGAATTCTTTGAACCTGGAATGTGCTCCACTGAAAAATCAAAATCTGATAAATATGTTGCCCATCTGATCAACCGACTAACAGACCCTTTTTTTAAATTGTCAGCTGAATGTAAAATACTCATAAAATTTTTTAAATAAGATCGGACAATAAAATGCTCTGACCTGATAAAGAACATAAAGACTTGAATGGCCTTGATAACAGCAAGGATCTCTTTATGAGTAAAATGATAGTTTAACTGAGCTTTCTGAAAAGAACCTGAAGCATACCTGTAGGGTTTTTCCTATCCATCAATTAATCTTTCTTTTAATATAGCACCCCAATATGCTTCTGAGGCATCTGTTTCAATGATCCTTTTTCCATTTCCAGGTAACTGTAAAGCAGGCAAATTGGCACATTTTTGTTTTATTCTGCGGACTGCACTAGTCATTTCTTCAGACCAAGGAGGAGGATGTTTAGTCAATCTTTTATTTAACAGAACTCGATCTTGAGCAATATAGAAATATTGGCCAGCTATATAATTTACACATCCTAGGAATCTTTGCAATGTGGTTTTATCAGTAATCTCATCAGGAAAATTTTGAATGTTCTGTAAAACATGTGGCTGAACAGTGACTATTCCTGATCTAATGCTGACACCAAGAAAATCAATTGCATCTTTGAAAACAACCATCTTTTTCTCAGAAAGAACTAAACCATTATCAAACACAATCTGGTAAAACTGTTGAAGATGTTTCAGATGTTCTTTAGGAGATTTACTGAAAAGCAAAATATCATCTATGTACACAATTATAAATTGACTGTAGGCTGCAAAAATCTGATTCATCATTTGTTGAAATATACTGGGGGCAGTCTTTAAACCAAATGGAAGGACATTCCATTCATACTGTCCAAATGGAGTGATGAACGCAGTTTTGAATTTATCTTGCTCTGCAACCTGAATCTGCCAAAAGCCAGATTTTAAGTCAAACTTGCTGTAAACTTTACTACCAGTTAATCTTTGTAGAATTTCATCCTTGGAAGGAATTGGGTGTTGAACTGGAACTACATGCTTATTGAGGGGAATGTAATTTATGACAAGCCACTTTTTCCCTCTCACCTGCTCACTTCTTTTATTCACATAAAATGCTTCACATGCCCAAGGACTCGAAGAATCTCTAATAAGACCTTGGCTTTTTAACTGCTGAATCTCTTGAAAGCATTCTTCCCTTAAGGAGGGAGACATTCTTGAGTGGTGAGCTTTAAATCTTGGTTCAACTTCCTTTCCATTTTTATCTTTGATCAACTGTAACTCTATATGACAAATATGAGTTTTTCTGTGCTGAAATGCCAAAGGATTGTCAGAACAACAATCTCTTTTTATTTTTGCAAGCATAGGATTTATGTCAGTTTGACAACAATTTATCTGCTTTATAATCCAATCAGTATTTATATGCTTAGGATCCTTAGTTCTTAATGGAATCTTGCATTCATACCTATGCTTTTTATATAGAGAATATTTCTCTGCAAGGAGTACCTCATGCTTACTAATGGTAATGGGGTAAAAGCAAGACAGATTATCTGCACCAAGAATTATATCAAACAATGGAGTTTCATGGTGTAGAACTTTAAAATTAAAGACAGTGTTTCCTAGTAACACAGGAATGTGAGCAAAAAACTCTGATATGACTGTCTTTGTATTGAAGGTTAGTCTTGCAAAATCTGGAACCCATTTATCCTGAGGAATAGCATGATATCTTGCAAGGGATGCATTAGCACCAGTATCAAGCAAAGCATCAAGATTATAGGCTTGAAATCCATTCCATTTAATACTGATCTCACATACTGGATTAGTAGTTTCATGAGTAGATACTTGATTAATATTACTATCTATTCTCATTTTAGAAGCATTATACTCTGCTTCGACTACATCAGCTACTTTGCACATTTCTTCTTCAAACTGCTGTTCTTCATTTTCTTCATCTGCTTCTTCTCTCATCAAGGCTTCTAACTCTGTTTGGGCTCTTTTTAAGAAGACTTGCAGAGTTTTAATTCTCTTTGTTCTCCATTCTTTCCTATGGGGATCAGAGGAGGAGCTGACTACTTCTTTGCCTTTATCAAGCTGTTGTTGGGCAAAGTGTGGAACTAAAGAACTGCGTTGATTCATATATTCTAGCTGTTGCAGATACTTTCTCTCTGTATCCTGAATCTGAGATTGGAGAAACATTTTCTCAGAGATCATATATGTAGGTAATGCATCATATCTATTTTTTAGCTGAGTTAATTGTTGAGACAGACTGAGGCTATCAGAAAATTGATTTGAAGCATATTGCATGCTATTCATATGAATTTGAAAATCAATTTCTGATTCATATGCTGAAGATGCTTTTGACTCAGAGTCTGATAGTTCTTTATTCATATTGATGACATTTTCAGGTTCAGATTCTTCATCAGTGTATTCTACATCTGATTCATACCAAGAAGTATCAGCAGGGATCAAGACATACTCATCTTCATTTAACTCATGACTCTGAAGAAAATTAACCTTTTTAGACTGCTCTGATTTCTTAAGACATTTTGAAGCATAATGATTTCCTTGACATAGGAAACATTTAACAGGGGCTTTCTGAAACCCATGTTTCTTCTTTCTAAATATCTTCTTCTGGAAAAACTTCTTTTTCTTGAATCTAGAAGGCTTAGATGACCAGGAAGGCTGACACTGACAAGTATCTTTTTTCTTCTTATATTTCTGCTTATATCTATACTTTCTATACTGCTGAGGATTATTTAGACAACCATAATTATCCTCGATAGAATTACAGAACTTAATGCCTAACTGTTTATGAAACATCATTGTTTCTTTATGAGCTTTCCGCTCATCACACAATTTCTGATTTACTTTTCTAATATACTGGTTGATACGACCAAATGACATATTAGAAAACTGATCTCCCATAGCAGTCTTATACTTTTCTGCAAAATACTTGGGAAATGATTCAACATATCTGACCTTATATGCTGGGTTGAACATTTCACCAGCACCATATAGCAAATTTTCCATATCACACATATACTCTTCTAGTCTAGACATATCACAACACTGAGCACGCAGAAACTTAGACCTATAAGCTTCTCTTTCATCTTCTATGGCCCCAACAAACTCATTGTATATGGCTTGACATAAACATGGAACATGCTCTGCATGATTGATAATAGCATCTTTATAAATACTTAAACCAGCATCCCACCATTCCTTTATATTACCAATAAAGCCATTAATGATTTGTTGAACAACAGACTTATCATCCTTTTTGAAACTATACATCTGAATACCGGCCCATGACAGCATTGCATGACACATCTTTTTTCTTTCAGCAGGTGGTTCACAATTGAATTGCCAAAAGAAAGGTTGTAGTCCCAGTGTTCTAATATTTCCATCTAAAGGAGGTTTGGAGGATTCTCCTTCAGTGAAATAACTGAATTTTTCAGGCTCAGTTATCTTGACCATACCAATTCTAAAAGCTTTGTCAATTTCTAACTGAGGAGCTTTCATTTTTAATGGAGGAACAATGGGCTTATACCATTCTTCTTTTTCTAATTTCTCTACTGAATCCCATCCTAGAATACCAGCTGTATCTAGGGTAAGGGGCTGAATTTCTGTGGGCTGTACTGACGGCTGTAAAGAGGCAAGATGTTGTTGTTGAGAGGCAACTTCTCTAGAAATTGAATCGACATCTGAACTAACAGATTCTATCTTCTTATCTATCTCAGACAACTCAGATTTTACTTCTTCCTGACTGTGAGCTATATCTTGCTGACCAGTGATGACAGTATCTATTTTTTGACTGATTTCTTCATCCTTTTGCTGTAATTTTTGAGCTTCTTTATCAATCTTCTGTTGAATAGTGGCTGAATGCACACCATTGTTAATATCTATTGTTTTTAGTGCTTTAGCAATATCACCTTTCTGATATAGATCAATGCTTTTTAACATCTTAGCAATCTGGTCTAAACTATCTTGAATACTTGAGACTCTAGTATTAATGCATTTTGTTGCCAGATTGTTCCAATTCATCAGTCGGACTTCAGTGGACTGATCTACTGATCTATCTGCAGTTCTCAAATAATACATTTGAGATCTGTTCTTCCCATCTGGTGAATATTGGTTAAAGTCAGAAGCTTTAAGAAAGATCTTCTCATTGTAAGATTCATCTCCTTGAGGTGTCTTCCATGTATGACCAGACTCATCAGCTTTCTCAGGAACTGCTGATGTGCTTTCCATGTGTTGACTCTTTTTATAAGACAATAATTGTCTATTTTTAGCAAATAGTTCTTGTAGCTCTTTGTCCCTTTGGCTTCTGGTACTAACCATGTTGATGACAGCATGGCTAGGGGTTTTAAGGATATTCTTACAATCAGGACAATAGAAAGAATCAATTTGGGGATCATGGATTTTCTTAGGATGGAGACATGATGGAGGAAATGACAGAGTTGAACTTGAGGAAGATGCAGGGTTATTATCAAATCGGATGACAGACTTATCAGAATAGTCTTTCACAGAGGTAGCTCATTGCAAGGACTTACGGGCAGGCTGGAGGAATTCAGTTTCGACTATCCATTTTTTAGGAAACTTTAACTCAGACTAGTCAGTAGCTTCAGAGGCCATTATTTGACTATGCGATGACCCTTTTGTCACCACACTTTTGCCAGGCGCGGGAGAGATTTTCATAGCAGGATAAAGGGTATTCGTGAGACGATACATGACTTGATAATGCAAGGCAAGCGGGCAAGAACCAGCACGCATATGAATACCATGAGTCTGAATAAAGAGTCTAAACAATTGATTTAGATTATTTTCTTTATGGATAGCAATAGGGTAGTTGGGATATACTATAGTAAACACAGAACCATTATGAAGGCCAGTCTGCATCGCAGCTTGGAGATAGTCTTTGAAATACAGATGTCTGTTATCTAAGAGACAAGTTAACATACTAGCATTTAGACCTTTACGGAACAAATGTTGAAAACCTAAGGAGATAGCACCTATGTGTAAATATTGATATTTCTTTTGAGCTTTAAGAGCTGTAATATCTTTTTCAGAAAAGATTTGCAATTTGGTTGGTCTCAATCTATCAATTGGGGATAGTATAATGGTAATAGGTTATTATGAATGATTAGGTTAAGGTTACATATGGAATTATTATCAAACATGTTAGTCTCAGCTAGGTCATCAAAGATAAGGCTATGATCAGACTCTACTTCATTGTTGACATCATCATCACCAATCACCAATGATGGAACTTAAATGAGATATGTGGAGTCACCTCTAGGTGGTTTAAATCCAAGTCCATAAGGTCTTTTGTAATTAGTCATGGAAATTGGCTCAATGGTTCTTTATTGATTTAGTACGAGGACTCTTCCTTCATAATATTGATGTTCCATGATCTTATTTGGAATTTGATACTTGGTTCTCTTTTAATAATCAACCAATTTGTCATTATATAACCATGATTCATCTCCCTTGAGAGGGTCTAGTTCTAGGTTAGATGCTAGTACAAACATAATATGTCCTTTATTTTTGCTCTTTTTACCAATTTGTGTGTGGGGTAATTTTAGGTATTCTAAAGGTCTTTAGATTCTAAGGAATATTGGCAATATGAAAGGTATCATGGATCACATACTCCCCTGGGCCATTATCTGTAATGGTGAAATGGTTAGAAGCTTCATGAGGTGGCATGTGGGAAAGCAAATTTAGGGTATTAGGATCTATACAATTGTCCTCTAGAGAATCAATAAGTATGACCTTTCCTTTATCCTACTTGGAACTGGGATTCATATCATATTGGTAATTTTAGCTTTAAAACTTAACCTCAAGATGTTTGTAATGTTCATATAGGTGTGAATATCCTAGACTATTCACCTCCATCCCTAAATGGGAGCACTTGATACATTGGTGCAGTGTTGATAGGACTACATGAATCTCATGTAACCAAGGCCTACCCAAAAGCATATTATATGACAACTCAATATAATTTACATGGTAAAGTGTATCATGGGTCAAATGCCCAATGATAACTAAAAGGCTAATGGTGCTTTTTGATTCTTTCTCCTGATTATCATAGGCTTCTATAGTTATCATTTTTGGTTGGAGATATTCCATTGTGTACCCAAGAATCTTGATGATATTTAGAGACACTATGTTGAGACCTGATCCATTATCTATAAGAACATGTTTGACTTTATGCCTCTTTATACAAACTTCTATGTATAATGGATTATTATGGAGCAAGCCGAGGGAAGACACATTGCTTTGGTTAAATGTGACTTGTTGGGCTAGAGATAGGTGTCCAACCAAAACATGAAATTTATCAGTGGATATGTCATTAACAATGGTGGATTGGGTTAAGAAGTCATTTAAAATGTTCTTGTGGATTATTGATGTTCACAACAAATCTAAAATAGAACTTTGGGTTGGTGTCTTCTTCAATTGTTACACAATATCAAACTTCTTTTCTGAGTTAGTGGTAAATGGATTATTTTGAGGTTGAATGGCTGGTTGGATAATGGGAAAATTGATGGATGGTTGTGGGCCTAGGATGGTTATCCTTGACCTCTAAGTTTTGATTGCAAAATTGGGATTAAGTATAGGACCATGATTGCTAATAAATGATGGTGATGGTATGGGACCAAATAGGATAAGTCTCAATTTCTAGTGCACTTATATGTGGACATGAGCCAAGGATGAGTTATCAGTATAAGGTCTAAAATTAGAAATCCTAGTTATTTGGTTCACTTGCATGTAGTCCCACATCAAATAAATATTATCGATGTAATTTGGTTGAGTAGAATTATTTATTGATGGTCTAGATTGATTGGTACTTGGTCTAGGATTAATGGAGATGGTGTTAATGCTACCCCCTATAATATGACCTATAACCCTATTGTAATCATGTGCAACTGCATGGTAGGTTTGCTAGTTGTTACCATTATGACCTTGGTTTTGTCCACTGTTTTGACATTATTGGTTCTACTATTGATTTTGTTGGTTCTACTAGTTTGGCTTTTGATTTTGATAATATTTATTTTGTTATTACACTAGCCATGGCTGTTACTATTATTTTTGTTATTATTATTGTTGGGTATGTTGTGAAAAAGGGTTTTGATAGATGCCAAGGTTATGATTGGAGATGGAAGAACCACCATCCAATGTGATCTCTCTATTCTCTAACATATTTTTAATTAAATTCTTGATATGTACACATCTTCATAAATTGTGCCCATTGCCCCAATGATATTAAAAAAATTCATTTTCATGGTACCAATTAGGATAAGGAATGCCTTAAGGATAATTCTTGTGTATAGGCCAACTAATCAAATTAGCAATGGCAAGTTTTTGAAATACAAAATCAATAACATCTAGGAGGTCGCTAAAAACATGATCTGTAGGGATAGTTCTCCTTGGAGGAGGGTTTTACAATGGAAAAGGTTGTGGCATTTATTTTGTGGGTCTTGGTTGTTATGCTTGTGGCATTGGTTGAAGAGGTTATTAGGTAGGAGTCAACTGAAAAGGTGGCATAGATCATGTTTGCACCATTTAGACATGACATGACTTGATTACTCTATTTCCCACAACATTCCTATTATGGTTGAATTGGTTTGGTCTATCTGAATTATTGGCATGTGCTAATTGTGATGATGGTAATTGGATTGGATGTTGGTTTTTGCCACTTCCCTAATTAGTACCATGGTTATAATTATCTAAATGAATCTTGATGACTCCTTTATTAATGAGATCTCATTAAATCAACAAACCCATATCAATGATCTCATTGAAGGTATGTACACATTTCAGTTTTAGATGATAGGCCATCTCACTATGTAAGTTTTTAATGAATATAATAACTAATTGTTTATCTCTTAAACTATGAGTGAATCAAATTGAAAGTGGTCTCCATCACTATAAGTAGTTATCAAAACTCTCACTGACATTTTGTTTTGATTGTATCAAGTCGATGAATGAAATATTATGCTCAAGAATATAAGAAAAGTGTTGCATAAACTTATCTGAAAGATCATCAAAATTAGTTACTGAATTCTTTGGCAACTTCAAGAACCACACCAAGGCTTGTCCAGCTAATCTCCTTAGAAACAAAAGTAAAAGGTATATATAACTATATGCCACTGATTGGTAAATGACAAAGAATTTGGTTAAAAGGGATTTGGGGTCAACTTTCCCCTTATATTTATAAAACTTTGGTGGTTCATATCCTTGAGGAAATATAATCTATAAGTATTCCATATTGAAAGGATAAGAACACACATCATCCAATTTAAACTTTTTAATTTATTTCCCCGCTTGGATGGTAGAAATTGTATCCTTCATCTATTGTAACTCTTGCTCTAGGAAACTTGTGGGAATGTTGGTCTAGGAAGATGGTTGGGTGGTCATAAGTGCATCACTTTGACCAGGGTATGATGGGGGAATTTGGGATACATTGGATTGGTTGGGAAATGAACTGGGAATATGTATACACAGATTAGGATGTACTTATTGAAATTTCACATATGTTTGCATGATATTTTGGTTAGGTTTGGTGATGGAGGTTTGACTTACAGGATTTTGATGTTGGGTTGGAGGGATATAACTGTACTATGCCTATTGCCTTTAAATAGGGATCTATTACTGACTACTCAAACCTTGTTGTTGAGCGAGAACTTATGAACCAAGACCTTGCCTCTGAACGAGTGGTACATTTTGAACAAAAGGTAATTATTGCCTAATAGGTACTTGAGAAACATTAGAACCTCATTATTGCACAAATATTTGTTGGGAAATAGATGCTTGTTGGGGATTTGTCACCTACCTATGTCCAACATGAATACATTGTTGATTAAACATTAGTTAGTTTTGAATTAGCATGTTGGTATGTGAGGAAGAAGGTATTTTTTCTATTACTTGATGAGGTAGAACATTGGTTTCCCCTTATTAAGGTGGAAATATGTTCAACTTCTATTGCATTGGTATATTCATTTGTACCTATTATTATGGAATACTACTCATCACCTATTGAGAAGGAATAGGATTTGGCACATTTTTTTGTTGAGGCATGCCATTGGTTACTAGTTGACTACCTACTCCTATTGGTTTTATGCTTGACAAAGTAGTTGGTTGAGGATTGGAAGTAAGCAGTTAAGGTTGGGGCATATAATTTCTCATTCCTATGTTGGTAGATCCACTCATGGTATTAAATAAAGGTACATGTTGTTGATTAGTTTTTTGTGCATTAATACCACTTTGATTTGGATTGGACATTGCTTATGCATTGTCCAATGTATTTTGCTCATTATTTTGTGTAGAATCAAAAAACACTTCTTCAATAATTGGTGTATGTAACAAGTTTTCAACTAAAGTGTTGTGTGCAAATGGGTCTACACCCTAATTTTTTTTGACTATTTAACTCTATTAAAAATCTTATTGAAGGAACTAAGTCAATAAGAGGTTTATTTACCATGGTCATTTGATTAAATTTACATGCTATATTCAAGTAGGTTTGATATGCTTCTTATATTTGGTTAAAGTGGTGTTCCATGAGGTTATTTCCTTTGTTAGGCATATTAGGATCCTGATACATCATTTAGACTAGAGTTAAAGGATTTATAGAAGAATCATGTTAACTATACAATATGTTGTGAGGCATTCTTACTAGGCTTGGTAAACTTTCATGAGGGAAGTCTACTGGAAACATAGCCCCTACTTCTATGGCTCTAACCAAAATCTTATCTTTATTCTCCAATAAATAAGTATCAAATATGGAAGGTGTATTATTAGAGTATGATTGTTGAGGAACTAGATTTTTAGTTGTGGGTATTATAGCTAGGTATGGTGTAGTTTGTTCTTGGTCTTGTTATGAATATGGTGGTGTATTAACCAAATAATTAGTCAATGGTCTTGGTTTTGTGCCCCTATTTGAGTATTATAAGAGGGACAAGGTATATCATAAGAAATATTATCTATGTAGGGGTCTTGCACCATTTCTTCTTATGCAACTACATTACTAATCCCTGAATTGTACATGAGTCCACTACAGGTGTAGGAATACATGTTGAGATCTATAATGAATGTTTTACGATAAAAAGGGAAGAGAGTTCTAAAATACATAAAAATATAATGTTCAAACTTGGTCTATATTTGTCAAAATAAATGGATATGTATATCCAAAAAGGCTTATGCAAAGATTTGTGATAAAACAAACTAGTATCAAGTATCTAACACCTCATGTTTCAAATAAATATGATCAAGTAAATGAATCAAAAATAAAAAATTACAAACTCTAAGGTTGAAGTGTTTCAAATTAGTCTAATATAGGAAAACAAAATTTGCTAGGTCTTTTGGCCAAACACGGTATCAAAAGCTAGGATCAAACAACACATGCACTAGGAGTCTTGGCCAAATGGCATCAAAATCTATACTTTGAAAATAGGGATGAGATTTTAATATAATGGATTGAAACACTTATAACAACAAAAAAAATTAGGCATTTGACTCTTGGAAATAAATTTTATCAACTAGGTATGAAATATGAAACAAAAGGCACTTTGAGATAGTTTATTTTATTACAAATAATGGCATAAAACTAGGCTCTTGTGATGAATAGGCTAGACAAAGGTGAATGGTGTAACTATGCTAGACAAAGATTCTCAAAGGTATATTTGAATTGGCTTGAAAAATGTGCACAAAATTGAACTCTATGCAAGAGGGTCTATGAAACAATGCTTGATATGCTTTGAGCAGCATAACAATACAAGACTACTCAAAAGATGTGATAAAATGTTTGTTTCAAAAAATCTCTAAGGAAATATGGGTTTTCACAAATTTGGCAACGTAACACTACCTTTCTTAACTCAAATGACATACATAGCTACAATTTTTTTACAATATCTCTAAGATAAACAAGTATGTATCCAAATTATCTAAGGGAAAAATGGGATAAGAAAAGTTTGCTCATAGACTTAAAGTGAAAGTAGTTAGAACAAAATGACTTAAGTCTACCAAGTGGTAAAAATGATCATGAGTCTAAAATAGCATTAAATTCAAATAGAAATTTGAACCCAAGTTAAAACAAGTTTAATGTACAAATGGTGAACCCATTTGACACATCAACCCTTAAAACTTAGAAAGGTTAAAATTCAATGTGAATTATAAATGGACTTAAACAAATTTTGGTAAAGGTCTAGACTCAATTGGGCAGGATAATTGTGCCAAAAGTAGATGATATGACTCCAAGTTTTGATGAACTTTGAACAAGGAAAATTGATGATTCACATGGGCAACATAATGCCTATTTGTTTAAAGGAAAATGAGGATGATGTGTTTCATTTGTATAGTTTGTTCACACCAAGTTTTGACTCTAAACAATACTTTAATCTATGATAAAACCAACTAATTAAATACTCTTTAGATCCTAAACTGATAAGGTTGCTTGGTATTGTTAGAATCTATTAATATACATAATTTGAGAGCCTTTTAGTGTTCATCCAAAAAGTAAAGTGTGCATTATATAGTAGTGTTTTTACACCCCCTTTCTCTTAAATGATAGTAATATGATATAGACCTTGAGGTGCACCTTGCACCAAAAATAATTCCATGACAAGTGGGGATTTATATAATATTTATAATGTTTTAAATGTTTTTAAGGGAATCAATTATATATTGACTTTCACATCATGATGCAAAATTAAAACATGTAATTAGGTGTTAATGACACTTGGCTTGTTGCAAAAAGGTCTTCCCCCTTTTACAACCACTACAACTTATTATTTGCTCAATGTAGTTTGATCTCTGATGTGTAGATACATCCAATGTATAACTCCAATAGTAGAAGGTGGTTTAACTTCTCAAACCTTTGACCCTAGTGGGAGTGGTTGAAGTCAGTGCCAAGAGATGAAACCCTAAGTCAAAGATTCCCTATATAGCTTGTGGAAGGTAATGAAGTCCCCCTCACAAGCCAAGTTTGCATAAAAATAAATGACTAATAGAAAGACTTTAGGGTTATTTTCAAGGTCACCTAGACTATTGTGAGTTTTTGGGGAGTGCTTTAGATGGCATTTTTTCTATGCCTTAGAATAGGCATGTTTTCAATAAGGATGACATTTTTGATTCCAAGGGTTCCCTAAAGGGGATAAATATAAGAGCATACACATGATGTCCCTCTCTTTGCCAATCAAAACTAGATTAAAAAACTATATAATACAAAATTGACAAGTGAATTCAGTTTTAAAACCCAAATGAAAGATGAGGTGGTGTTCTTTTGACCCCTTGGTCTTAAGTTGTAACTTTTAAAACATTCACCTAAGCATCTAAATTTTTCTTTAAGCATCAAAACAAGGTTTCTAATCCATTTTAATCCTTCAAAAGAGATATAAAAGTCATGTTTTAATAAATTTCAAGCTAGCACTGTAATAAAAAAAATTCAATATGTCTTTTAGCCTTACAACTACTTTAATATTAGAATAACAAACTTTGAAAATGAAGTCTTAGGTTTACACATTGCAATCCTACTACTCCATAGAGTAATCCCGTAAGTTCTAGGAAAATATCACAACTTGGTGAGTCATGGTGTTCTAACCTAACTAATAATGGTTTAGTCACAATACCATGACTATGTTTGGCAATCTTGCTAGTTGTAGGACAATCCCACAACTTCTCGAGTTATAGTATTGTAACTTAACCACTAATGGTTTAGTCACAATAACATGACTCTGATAGACAATATTGCAAGTTGTAGAGTAGTCTCATGACTATGTGAGTAGAAATATTATTACTTAACCACTAGTGGTTAGACAATACCATGACTCTAATAGATAACCCTGTGAGTTCCATAATAATCACGTGATTGTGTCCAGAAAAACCTGTGACTTATAGAAAAACATGTTTTACTTAGTTTTTTCACTCTTTTGAGCCTCCCACTCTAATATTCTACATAACAAAGGTTAATGAGTTTATTGAAAGATCTTTGTGATCAATTGTGTGAGGCTACATGTCCCACTGATTGTGTTATTATGTAAACTATGAATTTGACTCAAGAGAGGATGGTTAGTATTGTGTTAGTCCCAGAATGAAATTAAAATGAAATAAACACACTAGCATAACATCTCTAGGCCTAGTTACTAGGGGGAGATTATTTAATAAAAAATGAATGGAAAACACAACTAAAATGTAAAAGAAACCTTCTTTTACCTTCCTTAGATGCTCTAAAGTGTTTGTTGTAATGGCTTGCTTGGTTTATGCACATGAAGTCTGCATCGATGGAAGCTTGGCTACCTCCATCTCTCCTTGGCACCTTATAGGGATTTGGATTGGCTTGGATTGGCTCAATATTTTATCATTATAACACTAATTTTCTTGAATCTTTGGAATCAATTCAGCATTATAACTTTAGTGTATGAGAGCTTAGAATTATGGCTTTGAGGCTTGTTATTTATAGAATTTTAGAATGGTGTGAGGATCAACCATGACCATCCATATCAAGATTGAGATGTGTGGTCATGGATAAATCCAAATACTAAATTTATTCTAAAAATATCCCCATTAATATTTGGGATAGAAAGGCATTAAATAGGCATGTAAGGGCTTTAATGAGGCATGAGAGGCATGAATCTTGATAGTTGTAGCATTTATGGCCTAGGGATGTCTTCTCAAGAAATGAGGTCACTTAATGATGTAGATATTCAATGTTAATTTACAAAATAAATTATTCAAAAAGTTCCATGGAATTCTTAATTAGGCTGTAATTTGGTTTAATTAGCTCTTAAGCATGATTTAAGCACTTTGTGCACAACTTATTCAAATTGATCAGAATGATTTGTTATTGGCCCAAAATTTGATTAGATTGGAATTAGGATGTGATGTCAGATGTGTTGAATCCATTATCCCATTTAGGATGATGTCAACACAAAATAACAAAGGCACATGTCTCATGCAAGAGATTTCATAGAAAATAGCAATCCAAGGAACCCAGTTGTACAATTAACATGTTGACACGAAATGATCTAATCAAAGTTAGCTAGCCCATAAAAGGAATTTCCCCACTTAGGGATACCCTAGCCAAAATTGGCACTTGAATATATAAATTTAAAATCTTTTAAAGTGTTTTAGTGTTTTTAGACCAAATTGTACACTTTGGTGGAAATTGGTCAAAAGCATGTTTGTAGGTTATCGATGGCCAGCTTTAGGTGTCTATAGGGCTGATATGTTTTGGATTCATAATTGAACCAATAAATAATTTTGTTTCAAATACAAAGATTTTATATTTTTGGAGACATGGGTGTTGGCGGCATTGGTTTGTGGCCAGAATTTTGATGTGAATTTTTATTTTGTTCGACATATTGGGAACTCTAGAGAATGGGGATGAATTCTACATACTTGGAAGTTTCCTCCATATGTATCTTAACTACATGTTATTTGATATTTAAATACATAGGGGGATTATTTCAGTGGTTTTATACATTGGCTACTCTTTTCTCATGGTTTAATCTATTGTGCTTGTTACATGAACTTTTATATTTTTTTCATCATTATGGTTTGTGAAATATTTGAATTTATGGTTTTAAAATACCTTTTTATTTCATTATATTATATTCATGCATAAAGTATATACATGAAACCAATGCATCAAATAGAAACCTATTGCATAATAATTGGTCAAGAATCTTATTACATGACTTTAGTAGGATTATCTAGTTCAATAGGCATTGAATTATAGGTTTTAGGTTCTCTAATAAATAGTAGGAGAATGAATAATTTGATTATAATTTTATTAGACTTGTTGAGATAATCATTTTTAGTGATTCCTCATGATATTATTTTTTGGGTGTTTTTCCAACTCTCAATGAATTTCTTACATCACTAGTACGAACCCAAAAAATAATCTAGCTAACTACATTGGCACATCACTCAAGTGGAATTTGAGTGCTTACTTGAATTGAAAATAGAGAATATTGGGGCACGTTATATTCATTTAAAAATATGTAAACATAACAAAAACTATTAAAGAGTATAAAAAATTTAAAATTTAAAAAACTAAGTGAAGCATTCAAATAAATACATCAAATGAACTATCATAATAATAATTCATTTTTCTCATTCATATTAATGCATAAACAACAAAATACATGGATTAAATTAATAATAAAACTCATAAAATGTTATATTCCTCTCAAACATATATAGAATGTAAGAATTGATCATAAGAACAAGGAAAATAATATCTTACAACCTTTTCAAAATCTATTGGTTTTAACACTAGCTGCTCAATCACATTCTTCTTCAAATTTTAGAAGTTACTCTTAGATTATGTATTAAAAACAAAGTTATTATGATCACATTGAAAAAAGTTTGTAATCCCTGCACATATCCCATTAAATAGTCATATGAACTTCTTATAGAAGCTTACAAGGCCATGAAAAATTAGTTCTTCAAATTCTCTTGTTAGCTATGATCAATCCAGTAATGCATTCATTTTATCTAATTCTATCGAATCACTTGTGCACATACCTATAAAACTATTCATTATTCTAAGGAATCATTTGATAAGCAACCTTGTTTGGAAAAATTTCTCCCATTATCATATCCATGTGATGGATGATAGTTGAATCGGTATAAATCCATTTAGTAGATTACTCAAGATTTTATTGATGATCTCATCCAATAGTTCCTTAACTTTGCATGGTACTTCCTTATTTTACAAACCTACATAATTTAATTGTATTAACTTGGTTATGAATGTAATATATAACTTATCCCTTTCCATTTATCAAAATAACCCTTTTCCTATCATCTTTAATATGCTCATGGATGTAATCTTCTGCCTATCTTATCTTGGTACCCAAAAAATTGTAGGTTTTACCTTTTGTCATCCTTCTCTAGGTGATTCATGTTCACTATAAAATTATACATTGTATTTATATCATATTTCTAAGTCCATTTAAATATTTAAAGACACACATCCATCAGTATCATGTTTCATTATACCTCATCCTCATATCTACATATATAAAACTTTAAAAGGCATTCCTCATTTAAAAATAATTGTTGGCCCTTCTACAGTTAGGACACCTTGTATGGGTTTGGATCCAAAACATTATTCAAACCTAGACTCTTCACCATCTCAAATGAAACTAATTTATCCTTTCTATAGTTATCCACGATCACCTTACAACACTTTCCTCCAGACTTACATAGTGTTTAGATAAGGCTATTCCTTTATGTTAGCTCATTATTATTATTTTTATCTTTATTAGTGTTCCATTTATCATCATGATTTTCCAATGTCTAATACTTATCCAAAATGTCTTGTTGAAACAACTTACTCTCCTCACTCCTGTACAAAATGTGAACTAGTCTCAGTTCTTCAAATTTATTTGCTTTTACTTGGGGATAGTTTTTCACTTTGTGTCCACATTGTCTACATATACAACATGTTCTTGATAATCCCATTCACCTTATTTGAAAAAATACTCCTCACCCTATAAATGATTAATATTCACATCTTTTTGTGTGTTCTCATTTTTTATCACGTGTCTCTTCTTGTAAGTACACATGCACCTAATCTTGCACCATGTTTTATTTTCCTCATCTTAGTTAGTATTTGCTATCACTTAATTATCCTTCAAAACACATTAACTTTGATTTATATTTCACTAAACTCCATTAGTTATGTGAAAACTTATCCTCTACCTTTAGTAAAAAATTATAGGCTTCCTCCAATGTTTGCATACAAGTTATATTAGCTCCTATGAGATCCCAATTATTAAAACAACTAAATAACTTAAGATCTTCTACTTGTTGACATCAAAATGACCAAATATGATGTTGATATTTTATAAATAATTAGTGTAATATTTTACCTCATGTATTTTTATTTTTTTAATATCTCCATCTGATAATCTCTGATCAAGAATTTTCCCTTTAGCTTTATAACCATCCAATCTAATTAGGTTGTCTTATCTTTTAATCTTGTTTATGTGTCTCTCTATGATTATCTCTACAATAGAATTGTGTGATCCTTAAATTTGATAATGCTACCTACATGAAATGTAAATTGCTAATTTTGTTAATATCAATGTACCTTATTATGCCCCACTCATGAAAATGAAAGAATTGTACATATGCATATTCAATTGACAAGTAAATTAATATTCTCAATCGACATTTATTTTTGGATATGGGTGTATAATATATTTGTGGATGCATTTCCAATATTCAAAATTAACTAATAGTCATTATTTACTAAGGTTGACACACTTGTTAGAAATATGTTTTAGGGAACATGATAGTATTATTCTCATATGTTTCATGCCATACACTAAAGAGGGGGATAATATATAAAATGGAGATCATTTTTTTAATTAAAACTCATAAATATATCAATTAATTACTTAAAAATATAATACATATATGGTTTGAAAAAAATTGTGGCTAGTTTGTATTTATGGTTTGAACTCCTTACCAATAAAATATATGAATGAAAACAACAAAAACAATTAGTTACACATGTAAATCTAGGGGTAACATAAAATCATCATTAAAAAAACTAGGTATAGTCTACAACCCTTAAAAGTTTTGAAGTTAAGTAATTGTTAAGATGATCATCATGTGTATTTTTTTGAATAATTGATATCATTTTTTTATAAAAAGCATGATATATATGTTATTATAAAACAAATAATATATGCTTGATTTTATTTTTTTTTTTTAATTTTTTTTAAATTTTATGAATGCACACCCCAAGGAAAAATTACTTCATAAATTAATAGCTAAGGCTAAACATCATATAAACCATAAAGAAACTATTTATTGGAGGAACATGTAACTCTCTTGTCTCATTTTTACTCATTTGCATTGGGTTGTTAATCATTTGGCATGTATGGATCAACATATGAGTGCAAAGATGTTTACCAAAGATATTAATTATTATAACTATGATAATTAAGGATATCATAAATGGGTTTTTCACATGAATATCTCAAAGGATACAAACCAAATTTTATTTTATTTTCATGGGTTGAAGCAACCTTATCTATAATATGATCCACACACTTATAACTAACACATAGGATCCTTAATGGGAATGGGTACTAATTTAGGTCCAACATTGTATTTCCCCCTTAAAATATTTTAATTATGGTATTAATTCATTATCTTCATCATTTTATTTTATTTTTATGAATTCAAAAGGGAAAAGACTTAACCTAACATGATTTTTCTCTTTCCCTTTAACATTGGGTCTTGAAATTTTCTTTCCTTTCCTACCAACTAACTAATACTCTTCATTTTCTCTCTCTTTTTGAGTTATTGTAATTAGGGTAATCCAATGATATGTGACCATGGTTATGGAACATAAAACACTAGAAATGGACGTTTGAATAATGAAAAGGTTTGTCAATTGTTTTCAAAAACACCCTTTTAGGAAGACACTTCCTCACATTTATTTAAACATAATTTTTAGCATAAGCATTATGCATTTTATTGTGGGTTTTAGATTAAATACAAATAATACATTTGAGGGAGTTTAAAATTATTCAAATAATATATTACACCAACAATTATGATGAAAGGTTGAATAATATTAACCATATTGGAGTTACCTTTGCAGCCTCTTATGAAAAGTCAAAACTAGGGTTTCATAGTGTCATGATCAAAAATAAAATGCCAAAAACCAAGGACCATTTTCAAATATATTACCTCAATTTTATTATTTATAAATACAATAATGAATAAACCTCTTATATTAATGCATAAATCCACATACATTTTTACCTTCCAGTGCCTCTTCATGAGGCCCTCGATGAGAAAACTTGTAGATAAAACCCCATTTCATCAAATTAAGCATTCCTTTCTCAATATACTTATGTTAAATAGGGATAATAAAATATTCCTTAACTAATCTAATGCTCCCCTATTTCATCTAGAGACTGTGATTCCCTGCATTGTTGGCATGGCCTCTTAAATTTGTAAAACACATTTTTTTAGGATGATATGTGGGGTGGGTCATTTTTTTTTACTTTACATATGATGGGATTGAGTGAACGGATGTGGGAGAGAGTAAATATTTTTTTCATTGAATAAATTTATTAAATTTCTAAATTTAATTAATATAAGATTTATCTAAATCATTATTTTTTTGTCTTGCTCAAATATGCTGCATCAAATGTCAATTTTCAAATTTACCCTATATTTTTTTGGAATTTTTTAAAAGGGAATTTATCAAGCATTCCATTGGTCAAAATAATTTATCAATAGTATTGATTAAGTACATATAATGCACCTACATGATGAAGATCTGAAATAAATACAAGAAGCTATATAATTGTGTTAAAAAATATAAAACACTATAGCTAAATTATATCTAGTAGTAGATTGGCAAAGGCCAGCTGACTTACTTATTGTAAAAAGAGTACAATATGATGATAAAAATTGAAACTGGGGGTAATGTGGAGATGATATTAGTTATAATCCTTTGAAAACATTACATATTTTATTACTTAATATGCTAGTGATAGAATCATATACAATATGTGGATATTAACCTAAGCCATGATTTATGCTAAACATATGTTGTCCAATTTTTATTATGTTTCCTACTGAGATTTGAATTGACTAAATTTTTATAAAGGTAAACATGCCATTATCTTAGAGTTGTCCCACTTCATCTTTAGTATACAAAACACTAAAATAGGATGTCAAACATAACCTATCAATGTGATCCCCACTAGCTTGGAAACACTTACATAAACCATAATATTTGGTAAACACATGCCATATAATTTTCATGTGCCACATACCAAGAACTGCATTGACTTAATGTTCATGAAGCTAAGCATGCCCTTGTCTTGGATTTGTCCCAATCCATCCATATAAAGCTACATGATGTACAAATTTAATTTATACATGTCCTTATATATTTATCACTACCCATGATAATGAACAAAAGCCTATCATCCATCGAGAGATAATACTTCATGTAAGAAGTATCTAGTATACACCTTATTTTCCCTACACATGTTCAAATTTCATCAACTAATTATACTTTGAATGGTTCCTACTATACTTCCCATCTAGAATTTACATGTTATGATTATCAAGATTGATATTACATCAAATAATTTATATGCCACTTTGCGTTTAGTCTTGTTGTGGTATAATTATTAGATAAGAACATTTTTGATATACAAGCCAAGATTTATCACTACTAAGTTATAATATTTCCATGGCCCATGTTCGAACCTATGAATGTGATACCCACTTACTTGTAGATGGTAAACTAAGTGATGATTTGTACTAAACACATGTCATACACTTTTTCTTGTGTTGCCTACCAATAGTTGCATTGACATGATGTTCTTAATGGGTAATCATGCCCTTATCTTAGATCTATCCCACATCATCCATAGTATAAATAATATAAATATATAACTTGAATACCTAAGGTGAATTTTGAAAATAAATACCCTCATTTCAAGATAAAAATCTGATGCTTAGGCTACCTTAATATAAATATATAAATGTAAGGTATGCCAATTGGTAGATGTAGACATTGAGATAAAATGGTGAAAATGAAGTAATATAAATGGTCATTTACATAATATAAATATATAGATTTAATATATTAATATAGGTGATTCCCTTACCTTCTTCATTGGTGTACATGCCTAAAATCCATTTGTACATTTATACAGTTCATAGTAAAAAAACATTCAAATAACTATGGTTGAAATTTTGACCTTAGGATGGTACCTACATATTATTACTGACATTTTTAATTGGTAGTTCACATAGAACTAAAATATGGTGTCAAACATAACCAATGAATGTCATCCCCTCAAACATTGAATACACTAACCTAGGCCATAATTTGTGCTAACCACATTCCATATATATTTTATCATGTCACAGACCAATAATTGCATTGAAATAATGTTGATGAAGGTAAACATGCTCTTATATTATATTTATCTTACTCCATCATCTAAAATTTCATGTTATACATATGCCATTTATACATGTCCTTATCAATTTACCATTGCCCATGATAATGAAAAAAATCCTATCCTCTATCAAGAGCTTCTAGTTCCAAATCCTCCATGAAAAAATTATCTATCATGCACATGATTTTCCCTACACATGTTCAAATTGAATCAACTAATTATAATTATAATGGTTTGTAGACAACTTCCCATCTACTCTTTACATGATAGGATTTTAAGGATTATTATTATTATTTCAAATAGTTTGTTTATCACTTTACATCAAGCTTTATTGTAGTATAATTTTAGGATAAAAGTATTCCTGATATTTAAGCCAAGATTTGTCTATGCTTACAATTACCAATCTTTCCATGGGCCATGTCCCAAACTATGAATGTGATCCTCACCAAATTGTAGATACTAGTTCTTAAGTGATGATTTGTGATAAAAACATAGCCTATTATATTTATTGTGTTACCTACCAATAATTGCATTGACATGATGTTTATAATGTGTAAGCAAACCCTTATCTTGGGTCTCTACCTCTTTATGCATAATATACATACTATAACTCAATAACTTGAATACCTAAGGTGATTTTTTTAAAAATACCTTAATTTAGGTTAAAACTTTGACACTCAGGATGCCTAAATATAAATCTATATTCAAAAGTATGCCATTTGGTAGATGTATACATTGAAACCAAAATGGCAAAAATGAAGTAAGATAAAGGGTCATTTACATACTATAATTCTTAAAATTGAATACATTAATATGGGTGATACCCTTACATTATTCATTGGCATAAAGGTCTAAAATCCATTTGTATATCTATGTTGTTCATATTAAAAAAAACATTCAGATAACTATGGTTAAAATGTTGACTATAGGGATAAATTTACTAACTTCATAATTTTGTCTTGAATGACCATATATGTTTGTGATGTTAAATTTCAATTATATACTTGTTTTTAGTATTCAAAAGTGGTTAACTAGAATAGGACATGAAAATAAAATATTTTTAAGATAGATTAAAAAAGGAGGGGAAGAGTGTGCCATAATTTTTATTGATTTTGATGAGTACAAATAAAAAGTGAAAATGTATAAATTAAGTAGTTTAAATTATACTATTTTATGTTTGTGTAGTGATTTTCCAATATTTATAATATGTTTAGTAAAAAAATATGTATTTTAGTTAGTGTTATTTGGAAAGAGAGGGCTATTTACATTAAAAACATATTATTGAGTCTTAAAAACATCTTCATAAGGTAGTATGGTAAGTTGCTAGCCAATCAGATTTCATTACATTATGTCTGCTATCTTGCTTTGATACATAGAATTGGGTTATATTTTTACTATTGCAAAGAGAGGTTTTTTTGTGGGTTTCTATTCAAAAGTTATTATTGTGGAAATGAGATTAGAGACAAATGTTTGAGAAGGTCTTTTGAGTAAACTACATCAAGATACCACTTTATTGTATGTTTTTTTTCATGATGTTTACATCTATTGTGAAAAATAATGTCTCGAATAAGATAATCATGGAATGAATGAAATAAAATAATGAAAATTATTTTGGTTGAGTTAGACATGCCTAATTTACAAGATATGCATGAAAAAAAGTATTTGTATACCAACTTAGATTATGGAGTACATGACATTGTCACTAATGTGTAACACTTTTCATTTCTTCATAGTATAATGTTTACATTCATTTCCATAGTCGCACTCTCCATTATTTTTGGTAAGGCAATGTAAAAGATGATTCAATAGAGAAAACATTATTTTTGGATATATGTTATATTTTAATTGAAAGATAACAATTTTTTATTTATTATGCAAAGATGTGATCTTTTGATTACCATGTAATTATACGATGATGATAATATTTTCTAATGTTATATATTTAACTGTCATGACATACATCCCAATTATGCAAGAATGATTATGTGTTTTTGATAAGTTTAGTAGGAAAAAATGGTCTTGAACCATATACAAAGAGCCCTCAGGGAAAAAATGCCTCAAACATGCCAAAAATAGTACAATAATAGCATAGAAATAATAGACAAAAAACAAGATTAATAAAAACACAAAAAACTAGTAGAACCACTAAGAACTATCAACCATCCCATACTTGTCCAATAACTTGACCATATCCTTATATAAAGTGAGGTTATCCACCCCCATATCTCTAACCTTGTTGTCAAAATCCTTAACAATAGCAAACACCAAAGCCACACAATGAAGAGCCTTGGTAGCAAATTCTATCATAAACCTCCTTTTTTTTCATCTTGTCCATCTTAGCCTTGAGCACCACTAGCTCATGAATATTCTTGACACATAATAAGCATATTACCTTCTTATTATAACCATGAGCTTCCTCAACAACCTTCTCCACCTTACTCTTGTTCCAAAAAAATTGAGAAGTAATTACTTCTTTCCCTTCGATCTAAGCTTGAAACCCAACAACTCCAATATCGTTTAAGGACTTACTCCCCTTAAAGATAAAATATCCAACTCCACTCAACCAGAGTATGCAAATCACAAAGATCCCATAATACCTAATTTGTGTGCTTACTTCCATCATTCTTAATGAGAGTTTGAATCTTACTAGGTAGCCTAGACAAAAGCCTCCAACACCACCAACCATTATTGTACTCCTCCATAGATATGAGAAACCTTTTACTCCTCCATAACATTGAGAAGTAGCCAAATATCACCAACAATGTCCACCAGATTCCAACCTATACTGAATGATCGAAGGGTAACATTCAAAATTAACTACAAATCCCCTTCCACATGAAGATGCCAAATATTCAAGTAGATAGCTAGTTTGGTACCCCAAAACATGGATAAATATTCAACCTCATTATTTATTTTAAAGACAATTCCCCCAGTGTAAGTAGCCATAGACATTCCTGAATCAGATCTAATTATACCTCCTCCACTAGCCACCCTTGGGTTCCCTTTAGCTAACACATCAAAGATGAGCTTAAACTAACCTTTTTGGGGCAAGGCCCAGTTAGTTTTAGCCCTAGCTATCTTTTTAGAATTATCAATTTGATAGATATGACTATGTGTTATAATGATATTTTTAATATATTATCATTATGAGTCTCTACCATATTCTTAATTATCAAGTAATCAATGTCTAAACATTATGTGGATTTTTTTAAATAAAATATGTGTTTAAAAGTGTTTTATGTGTTGGTAATGCATTTTTGTTCATATATTTCAACATTTGATTGATAAAAATGTTTATTAAATATTACTAAAATGAAATAATTTCTATTATACATTGGAAAATATGGTAGAATGTGAGATGAAATTATGCAGCTTCCATTATAAAAGCCAATTGAGGATTGTTTAATTGTAATAATGTTAAGTGGGAAAATTTGCTTGACATTAACAAGGAATACATGTGGGTAACTTGGCTAGATGTTGATAGGGTTGATGACTTCATGAAGAGAGAATAAAAAAATAAGTCATTCTCTATAAATTTCCATGTCTCACATTACCCTAAAAAATCACATGTTCCTAGCAAGCAAGACAAGGTCAATTTTACCTTTGAACATGTCATGTATGTGACCTCCCATTCAAGACTAAAAATAGGTGTGTATTTGTATGTTGTTAAATACCACTCGTATGTCATTTTTGTAGGTTATTTTTAATTTCCATATGCTTGATATGTCTAACATATCCATATAGGTACTAGTGTTATATGGGCCCAAGTATTTTTAGAAAATTGATGTCACACCAAATAACATGTCCATAGTGTTGAAGATAGGAAAAGGTAAACATTTGGACCAAAAAAATATAATTTGTGGCTATCAGTTTCATTTCAACACATGTTGAATCCTCATTAGACCTGATGATGTGTTGGTCACATATAATTAGGTAGAACACATATATAATCAAGTCAATCACTACCATGGACAACCAAATGAATAGTCCAAGGGAAAGAAATCATTTTATACTCCTCACATTATCCCCCATCTAAATGAATGGGTTGATAGGCTAATTTTTTTGGAATGTCTACTAATGCTATCCATCTTAAACACCATGAGATGGTGCATGATAAACTTGTAATGTTTAATGGTTAAATAAATCATGATGAGTTCCTCAAGAAGGATGATATATAAAATAGAGAACAACATATCAAAGAATACAAATATGTTTATATTCCAATGGATGTAAAAAATATTTAGGAGTGGGCATTGGTAAATCTCAACAAGTGGTTTGTCTATTAAAGATACACTGGGAAAGGTATTAATGGGGATGGGGAAATCCCATTTATACCAAGCATCCAACTCCCATAAAAATAGAAATGGTTGTTGATATTTGGGAATGAAAACTTAATGGTGGTGGACTCAATCTTCAACATGAATACAATGAAGGTATATTTTCAATTTATTATAACAATAGTTGAAAATATAGATATTTCATAACATACAAGCTCACTTGCATTTTATATTTTTATGTAGTTTTGGTTTTACATGTTACTAGTGTTTGATTCCAAACACCAAGGACTGACCATTACAGGGGTGATTATGTCATATATGTGTATTGTATACATTAGCTAATGGATGAAAATACTTCTTTAGAGAGTACATTTGAAATACACAAAGTGAAAACTCAATGCTTTCATGGTGGATGATGCTACTACCAAGATAAAATATAATAGGTATATATTTGTTATTTTTATATACATTATGAAGTTCATAAATACTATTGTTAGTATATATTGTTAAGTCTTATAAAACAATCATGATATGTAAGGAAAAATTCAATTGTGAGGTCTATTTATGCAAATAGCATTTGCATCATGCATGGATGAAGAATTTGACAGTAAAAGTGCAAGAAGATGATGTAAGACATGTGATGTTCAATGGAATCGGTGACATAATGCATATATGTGTTTATGAAAACATGGAAATAAGAATTTTTATTTATTTTTATATCAATATCACTCTATATAGGTCAATTTCGTTGAATATTGGGAGCATTATTGGCTTCACCAGGTTGGAATATGGTCATGATATTGTCCCATCCTTAAGCATGTTGGGAAAAAAATAAATTTATCCATTGAAAATTATCATTCCCATTTTAAAAGGAATTTACTGAGCACAATACACACTTCTACACATTATAGGGTCGATTGGTTAGTTTACCAACTAACCATAATGGTTTACATATACTATTGATGGCTAAAAATATGCAAGGATAATGTATTCTACATGAACTTCAAATCAGAGAGACATGAACATATTTCATGGGTCATGGATTTTCATAATCTATACTATCATGTCACCTTACAAAATAATGATCCTCATATGACCTAGGTGTAGATTCTAACAAATGAGACATTACATTATCACATCTACACTATGACATATTCCATGTCAATGTGTAATTACCTTTTTTCACTCCAAGGCTAACTTGTAAACATGTGATTTATGTGGAACTAATGAGAGTGATAAGAAGAGTGGTGATTGTGTAGGACATGAGGGATGGTGGATGCGATATATATTACAATGTAATTTATTTATTTATTTATATGTTTTTATGTTTACATATGTGCTGGGAGTCTCAGTTACTTACTACATTTTTAATGCATAATGTATAGATATTTTAAAATGAGATGATGATGAAGGTGAATCATATATGGATGTTAGAAAATCAAACTCTCTAGATGAAGTTGAATTTGTTATGGATATATGAGTATCAAATCATATTTATGAGATTAAAGTATCAGATTTGGCATATGCTAATAAAAACTAGTCAAGGGAGGCTAATATTATGAGACATGTATTTATTCATACTCATTTGGGTTTCTATTTATTGACATTTATAACTAGATGTTTCAATTATATAAATAGATCCCAAACAATGTTTAAGTTGATACAATTGAATCCTTGATATATACAACATGATAAATTTTTGAGAAATGTTTTAGAATATATCACATAATTGAAACATTGTATTTATTCAAAAATTATATGGTATATTTTTATAACAAATTCCAAAGTAGGTAGATATCAATCATACAACACTTAGTGACCCATCCATTTGAAAAATTACACAATGGGTATCTAACTTCTCTTTGTAGAGAGAGCCTTCATAGAAATAATGAATAGACAAAGACATAATAGCATGTCATATGAGATTACCCTTTTAATGAACCCTCCTTGTAAGAATCATAAATGGGGAGTTTAGAATGATGATCTTAATAGGGTAGTGAAGTGATATAGAGATAGACACAAAGGAGATAATAAATCCTAATTGCCACCATGGGTTAGATACAATGATACATTAATGTAAGGCTATACATCTTGTATATAGTATCTATCAATGCCATGTATGTTTTTAGTAGTACTATACAATTTATCTTTTGAATGAAAACCTAACATGTCATTGTAATTTTGTATAATTCTTATAGTTTTTTAAGTACTTGTTTGTAAACTTATTGACTCTTTTTTTCATGAAGACAAGTCCTTCTACCACATTTTTGGTTTGAAATGTACAAGAAAGTGTAGCATTTAATGTGAATTGAAATTATCATAAATGAAAATAAAAGTTTTAATTTCAGAAATTCATAATTTTATGTGTTCACTTGGGATGTAATTACATTTATGTTCATTAGTTATTAATAAATATAATTAGTGGCCATTAAAACATATTGTGATGATATAATAATTCTCTACCAAGAGTGTACTTGTTAAATAATCATGATATAACAATATAAATGCTGATTTTTTAAGATATATCACAAGATTTGAATATTTTAACATATATTAATGTTATATATTGTTTAGGAACATGTTATCCAACTTAAATGTTATTCATGTAAATGTAAGCAATGTAAAGAGGAATTCAAATAACACACGCATGAACTATAATTGAATTTTGGAAATGGTAATAGATAGTATTATAGGATTTCATAACTAGAGAATAATAATAATCAAAAATAAAATTGTGTACACTCTTAATAAAATCTCAACACAAGCCTTGCATAATGTAACACCATAAGAAGCATGGTTAGGAAAAACACTAGATGTAAGTCATTTTCATGTTTTTGTATCTACTGCTTCTTTATTAGATAAAGTATTCATGTTTATTGGTTATTGTGAGCAAAGAGATGCATATAGATTACTAGATGTCTCTACATATAATATTTTGGATTCTTCTCATTCTATGGTTATTAAATATTATATGATATCATAACTCATGGTTGAGGGAGCTTGGGAGAATGCCTATGAAGAGGTGAGAGAAGAAAGATATTGTCGAGGACATACCTGATGGAAATATTGGTGAAGCACATGGCGAAAGAAAAAAGAGGAATTATTTATGGATGCAGAGGATAAAGATGGAGGTAACATAATTCATAGAGTTATTGGAAGATTTTAAGATGAGCTAAGGCATTTTAAAATTCTTAGGCATCTCAAGAGTAAATAAAATAAGACACTTTTGCTTATTCAAGAGGTGACATTGAAACAAAAATTTTACAAATAAGAGGGGAAATTAGAAAGAAATAATTTTATTTATTTTATTGGGAGCAGTTGTGAGAGGAAAATTGAATACACTTTTAGAACTGTATCAATTAAAATCTACTCAGAAATCAATTAGAATGAGGTCTTTTGGCTAAACAAAGGCATTTTTTTTTAAGGGAAGAACTTGAAATAGAATATCTCAAAATGAGTCCACAAAAAAAACTCTATGATACTATGTTTGTCTAATTATAGAAGAGGATCTAATTAAATCTGATTTCTACTATTTTTTATTGATGAATAAAACTAGTTGTTCTGAGGAGGGTGCCTAAGCTAAACTAGGTCACCATTATCATGAGCTAACACAGGTTTCATTTTATTGGTCCTTTTTTATTATTAAACTTTTATCATAAGATTTTATTACACCAATAAAAAATGAGTATTGTATTTAAAATAAAATTAGGAAATCATATTTAAAATAAAAAAATAGAAAATTTGATTTTACCTAAAAACTTTCTTAAAGAATCATAATTAATTCTATGGGGAGCAAACTGTAAAGCTAAAACTCTTAAAATTTTTCAACATTGCCAAAAAATTTGTCATTGTTTACACATAAAAGTATTTTTTTGTAAACATAGCTATACAACTCCATATTTAATTATTTTTATCTTTTTAAAGCAATTTGGTAAAAGAAGAAAACTTTAAAATATCACAAAATCTAAAGAATTGTTGGTTAAAAATTGGTAGCTTTGTCCATTTTTAGGTTAAACTCAGTGTCAAAGAACAATATTTATAAAATTACTTATCATTTTTTTTAATTTAATTTTTTTCATTAAAAATTAGGTAAAAATGACTAGTTTACAACATTTATTGTTTTTAGATTCCTAAAACTGAATGGGAAAAACTTACATTTTGGAATCATAGGATACTTGTGATAAGTTATTATAAAAAAAATTGATGATATTATCATTGGTAAATAATTTAAACTATTTGATCAATTAGATGACTATGATAAATGTCAATGCGAGGCACTGATGCTTCAAAAAGTCTACGTAGTAGACTGATTTATTTTAAATGTTAGAAATTCTAATAAGCACCATAATTATGGAAACACCTTAGGACAAAATATCAAGCTTATGAAGCTATTAATTTTTTGTATTTGAAAAACCTTTTATTTTCCATTAAGATGCAAGATGGTAGTTCTATTTTTGAATATTTGTTATAATTAAAGGACATTTGTGATCAATTGAAGGCAGTGGTAACACCTATAAATGAGAAACACCTCATTACTCTGGTTATGAATAATTTAAAATATTGATTTTGTTTTTTTATATATGCATTACACATGATTGAAAAAATAAAAACATTAGAATTTGAGTATTTTTCCACTGTTCTCATATATAAGGAAAGGTGGTAGGAACAATGCAATACTTCAACATTAGAGTCTATAGAAACTACAGTCATTACATGATCACAAGGAAAATGTACTTATAAATCCAAAAACAAGTGTTTTTATTATAATAAACCTAGTCATGTGAATAAATATTTTTATAATTGATAATATAATTTATAAAATCAAAGGAATAAGTCACAAACTGTCAATGTGGTTGAAGAAGATGAATAAAATTTAGCGGGTGAGTTTGCATTTGTGGTGATATATGATAAGTCATCAGAGAAAAAAATATAGTATTTTGAATTAAATGAATAAAAACACTACATGTGTCACAAATACTAGTATGTAAACTTTATAAAATATGATAGTTGCAATGAATTAGTTTCATTAAGTGATTTTTGGAGTCACTATGTGAAAGGATATGTTGATTTTTGTATTTATTGGAAATATATTAGTTGCATTTTTTATAATGTTCAATTTGTTCTTGAAACAAATAAAAATATTGTTTTCATAAGTGAAGTAACTATGAATTCTAACCATTGTGTGAATTTTAAAGGAAAAAAATGCATGAGTAGTAATATTTATGCAAATAAAATCATTTTTATTGGTATTGGTAATATGGGATTATATAAGATGATTGATCCAAAACTAGAAAGAGAGCATGCACTAGAAATGACTAAAATCACTAGTGAGATATGGCATAATAATTATGGTCATATTTATTATGATCATTTTCATACATTATGAAAAAATAACATGGTGAATCAAATGTCTTTGATTCAAAAGACTCATAATGTATATTCAAGATGCCACTTTGATAGGCCAATTTTAAATTCATTTGACACTGGTCAATAATAGTGTTGAGGTATCTTCTTATTGGTGTGTTTTTGAAATTAAGGTTGTAATTTATTTCAAAGGTATTCAAAGTTCGTTGGGGTTATAGAGGTGCTCTAATGAAGAGACATGGTAAGTATTCATGATGACTTAAGCATGGCCTAGTAGGTCTTTGAGTCCTGTATAAGGTCTTGACACAAGGTCATGTCTTGAAAAGCTTATGAGTAGTGATTGATTTGAAGAGATAATATGAAAGAGAGTGATTATATGTATTGAAATTATAATTATTATAATGTAATTATTGAATAATTTCATGAGAACAAGTCTGTGTGTGCACATCATGCATTGCGAAGCCTAGTCTTATCTTGATATAGGCATGAAGCATTGTGAGGCATGGTGATGATATGAAGGTGGATGAGATTTAAGGTGTTAAATGAAGTAATAAATAATTTAAAATATGTTGGATACTATGTTAACTCTATGTATAAGGTATGTAAGTCTTCAGATGAGTTTTAAGGTCTAGGTCGAAGCTTTGTCCCTACATGAAGATACCTAGTGAGATGACATAGGCTTAGTAGCATGTTGAGAAGAAAAGTGTGAGACCTATGTTAATAATTTTGGTAGTGCATGAGATTTATATTATTACATTTGACATGTGTGTTATTATTTGAGTATAATTTAATAAGTTTCCAAGTCCATTCAATATCCAAGTGTGACTAGCAATTTAAGGTCTAACATGCACAGAGACCTAGTGTGGCTAAATGAAGGGTCGAGATGAGTTTTTAAGGTGATATATAAAATGAGATAATTTATTTAGATATAATATGTTGTGTCAATGGTGTTAACAAATCTTTAGGTCCTGATTTAAAGGGGAAACCAAAAAAAACATGTTTGTAGGACTCTTGTGCATGTAAAATGAAGAAATGAGAGATTGAGAAGGATATTTTGATGTTAATTAGCATGTGTAAAATTTAAATAATGTCATAATAATTTTTAATATATTTAAAATGGTCATAATAAGTTTTTATAATCATTAGGAATTGGTTTAAAGGACAAAGTTATATGACCAATCATTAAGAATGGAAATTGGTTCAAAACCATCTCAAAACCCTTATAATGAACTGATGGTCAAATATTGTTGATAATGAACCATAATGGATTTATAATTATTTTTTTATGTTTTAAAATTTTATAGGACTCATTTATTCATCTCCAAGTGGTAGTGGTTTGTCAAGACAGTGAGTGAAACCTACATAATAACCTTTGTTTTTGAAGAATTTGATGTTGTAGGTAGGGTTGACTAGCTTAATACATGCAAGTGGATGAAGGTTGAAGGTAAATAATAATTAATTATTTTCATGGTGTTTTTTATACAATTTATATCCTCTATTTAAACTAAATTACTCACCTAAGTTGACCTATTGCTAAACTGGTAAATAATGAAAACAGTGAGAAAAACTAATCAAAATGAGAAAGAGATTAGGGACTAGTTGTAGAGCCTTAGGAAAGGATAAAATTTATTTATATATATTTTAAATACCTATAACTGATTTTAATTTTGATTATATTCTTTATAATTCATTTTAAATGGTGAAAATAGTGCTCTCAATGTGACCTGTCTGTGTGAGTGAAGACAGTGAAAGAGTAAGGTTCAAATATTAGTCTATATATCTCATGTTTACGATTATAAATTTTTGTTTTAATTTGTTTTAATTTTTAATTAGGATAATAAAAATTAATTTTAATTTCATATAAGTGATCTTGAAAAGTGTTGGAAGTCATGTTCATCATGACTGTGTCTTAAGCCATAATGACTGCTCTAGGTTTACCAAGTGAAGTTAAGAATGTTAGACCTTATGACAAGATAAAATGTATAAAATGAACTTAGTTATGTTTTTTTTTAATTAAAATAAATATTAATTCTTTATTTAATTTGTAGATATAGGTTAATAAGTTGTAATGTTGAAGCCAAAATGGCTTATCAAACTGTGTGAGGACTATGAGAAAGAGGCTTAAAAATTGGTCTATAACACCAATGGTTCGTAATATAAAAAGTTACATATCTATTATAATTTTATCTATAAATAACATAGGATATATTAATATTTATTATAATTCATGAAAGTTCCCTTTCAAGTTTTAAAGACAAACTTCTACATGACTATGTTTTGGAGCAGAATGAACATCCTAAGTGGTCATCTTGAAGAGATAAGTTTGAATTTTTTTGATAGAATTTATGAATAAAATAAATTTTAAGATGTTTATTAGGTATCAAAGGTTAATTATAATTCTTTTATATTCATATTTTTTCCTTTTTTATGTGTGAAAAATTAAAGCATTTGACTATGTTTTTGGAGCTTGTATATAATTTTGAGTAAGCCTGTGAAAGATGTTTCTTTGAGGTCCTATTCTATGTATGATGATGTAAAATGGAAATGGGGGTGACAATTAAGTCATGGATTATATACTAATTTATTTTTTTGAGTTTTGTTTTGTAAAATTTGACTATTACTTTAGATATGAGAGACAAACTTTTCCTATGTATAAAGGGCTAATGATGAGTAGGCCTATTAGCATGGAGTGGTGAATTGGATATACAGGTAGTGTGGAACTAAATTTATGTCATAATGGGTTTATTTAAGAATTATTTTAATTATTTTAAGTGTTTTTTGAGGCTAAAGGTGTTCCAAGAGGTTAGAAGTGTAACATGTGCTTAAAATAAACCTAATTGCATTAGGTCTCCTTTAGGCCCAATGGGGTTTCGTCCCTTAAGGGGTATGACCAAACTATATGGTGAATTTTTATTATGTGAAACGTGTGTAATTACCTATTAAAATGTTCATATAATTGATTAAATATTCTTGTTCGACCAATATGGGTAAGAGCAAGTGTTGAGTATATAAGCAAGGCCTAATTGGCCTATTTGAGCGAGTTAGAAGAATAAGATAAGTGAATAAAAGAGATCAATGGTGGAGTAGAGGTATGTCATTAAAAATTTAAAAAAGAGGTATAGGATAAATAATGAACATACATAATATATTTTTCAAGTAGATGATAAGTTCAATTGACCTAATGAGCCTAAAAGAAAAATGTTGAGCAATAGAGCCTAGAAGGCTATTTGAGAGGGGTAGAAGACTAAGAAGAGTTGAATGAATTGATTGATATTAGGATAACACAAAGATACATCATATTATTATTTCATGTGTATGAAAGTGATTGATTTTTAGGTTAGATAAGAGAGATATCTGAAGAATAAGTTCACCATCAGTTGAGAGAGTAATAAGGTGTCTTGAGGTGATCAAACTTGTCTTGGTTGGGTTGGTGCTTAGTCAAGAAGGGAGTTGGAGCTACATTGAAGGTTGGATATTTCATATTATCCTTTAAGTGGTTGGGCTATTTCTAATTCACATAGGGTGTCATAACCTCCTTATAAGTTAGAGCTTGCTAGAGGACTAATTGGGTTGGTGCCTCACTAGTGAGGGGTTGGTGCTCCTTATGGGGTTGGTACCTCACTAAATTTTTTTTAATTAATTATAGGATAGTAGTCCATGTGGTGTGATAGTTAATTTTATTCTTCATGAGGTTTTACTACATATCTTTTGTGTTTATATGTTAATGTCTTGCTTCATGCTTATATGATTTCCATTCTATACATTGATATATCTCTATGCTAGTTTGAAATGGTTAAAGAATGATGAATGGAATTAATATAAATGATTTCACATTGATTCACCATTCTGCTCTCATTAGTTTTGATTACAATAATTGGTATCATATTAGGTCCTTTGGAGGTGGCTTGATATCTTGAAGGTGATCCAAGAATCACAAGATGGCTAAGCAACTAAGGAAAGATAATCAAGAATTGAGATCAATGGCTAAAGGTCTTAAAAAATAGATTAGTATTTTTTATACAAGGAAGAGTAAATCCAATTACAAGGGTGATGAACATGAGATGATCATTAATAATCTTTAAGAACAGGACAAGTCATTCATAAAATGTGAAGGAGAGATGAATCATCTTCAAACCAATCTTGAGGAAATGGTTGAAACAATAAAAAAATACAATAAGATCATCAAGGATCTCAAGATTCGGCTAAATAATGCAAATACAAACCTAAGTTCAAAAGAGGAAAAATGTTTTAAGTTGAAATCTGAGTTAAGTTCCTTAACAATTGTGCATGATCAACTCATAAATAAAATGAGAAAGGTTGAGAAAGGTAAAGTGACAAATTTAACCAAGAAGGATGTGAAGAATGTAGATCATCTCAATGAAGATGAGAAGGGCAACATGAAGAAAGGATATCTTAGACAACCAAATGCCATAAGGCATGGAAGTTCATTTCATGGTTATTGTTTTATGTGCCATAGGTTTGATCATAAAGCAAAGGATTGTTGAATAGACTCAAGGAATAAGTTATCATGGGAACATGGAAGAGGAAAAAATAAGAGCAAAGATATGTTCAATATTACTATTTACTATACTTGTCATAAAACTAGTCATATTTCTAGATTCTGCTCTAAAAGGCATGAGAAGGTCCTAATTAGATATAGAGACCAAAGGCAATCAATTTTAATCACACTAATCAAGAGAATGTGGTCATTGATAAAAAAAAAAATTCTCAAGAGGGTTGTGTTTTAGATCAAAAAAAGGAGAAGGAGGAAGACATTGGGGACATCAAGTCAAATAGGGTTCTCGAGAAAAACATTCAGTATTATGATAAGGAATGGGGTGACCCATTGATCTTAAACTATTTAATAAGGGTTGTCTTTTCTAAAATTCATTAAGACACTCTTTAACCTGTAGAAACTTGGAAGGTTGATATTAAGACTTCTATCTTAATATGCTTGTTAATAGAAAGGTATGTTTGCTTATGTCTTACTTTTCTTTAGTACCTTTTATGCTTAACAAGTGAACAATTGGTGTTAAGAGATAGACCTAAAGAAAGGTCTTGAGAGTTGAATATTGATCAACAATACCAATTATATTTAAGGTGACCTTATAGGTCATAAAATGATTGGTTGACATGATGACATGCTATAGATGCCATGAAGAAGATTAGAGTGATATAAAAAAGAGAAGTGTTAGGAGTTTTATCGAAAGGTCTTGATAGTATGTGTTGAAGTTGATCCATTGAGTCATGTTTGAAGAATATCATGTATAGATAAATTTTCATGAAGGTTTTATAATATAGATATTGACTAAGGTACATGTCATAAATATGAGAAATAATATTTTTCTTATGAGAACAATGCTAGTAAATTCATTTGCAAACCTAGTTGGTTGAGGTGTTCTATTGAAGGTACCATAAGATGAGTTAAGCCCTAATGACTCAAGGAGTCCATTTGAGACCTATGGATCATGAGGAATTATTTATGTGATCTTAAGATTCTTTTTCTCAAAGAAAATCCATTCACTTGTAGAAGGCAATTTTTTTCCTTGAAACCATATCTATGGTTAAGCAGTCTTAATGAGTAATAGGCCTATATGAGGTCTTATATGAAATGTTAATAAGTTACATGATTATTCAATAGATGTCAAGGACAAGCTTCATTTTTTTGATGTGTTAAGTTTCTAGTTGATCAAATGTTAGTTTTGGATTTAAGACTTCATAAGACCCGGTGTTTGATTCAAAAAGATAGTAATGATTGTTAACTTCATATAATAAGGGTTGATGATCATTGGATAAGGTCATGTGGGTCCTAGAAGGACTATTGCTGCATAAAATATTTTAATCTCCTTTGACAACCCATGTATGGTGAATTTATCTTCATAGAAGGTATGATATTATTTTGAAATATGTAGTTATAGTTGGATTGTAGTTTCAAATGACATGATCTAGGTGGAACATGGAGTTAGGAGGAACTAACTCAGGTATATTGAGAAACTTGAAGAGAAGTATGCATGTACAAAGGGGAAACTTGCTTCTTTAGTGATATGATCAGGTCTTAGGATCAATGAACTATGTGTATATGACATTTTGAGATTGTATATTACCTTTGTCATTAATTTTAAAGGGGGAAAAAGACTTGATGGGGAGATCTAGCTTGAGGAGAGATGAGAATGGTCTATTATGTTAGAGTGTTTACCATCAATGAAAAAGGGGGAGATTGATAAGGTATATTCCTATTAGTGTGTTTTTAGAATTAATATTTTCATTGATGTCAAAGGTAGTCAAATTTCATTGGTGTCCTAGAGGTGATCTTATGAAGAGACATGGCAAGTATTCATGATGACTCAAGCATGGCATAGTAGGTCTTTGAGTTTTTACATAAGGTCTTGGCACAAGGTCATGTCTTGATAAGCTTATGATAAATGATTTATTTTAAGAGATCATGTAAAATAGAGTGATTATATGTAATTACATGATTTTTATGATAATGTAATTATTGACCAAGTTCATGAGAACAATTTTGTGTGCACATCATGTTTTGAGAAGCCTAGTCTTATCTTGATATATGCAAGAAACAATATGAGGCATGGTGATGATATGAAGGTGGATGAGCTTTAAGGTGTTAACTACATTAATATATAATGTAAAAAAGTGTTGGTAACTATTTTCAAACTATGTATAAGGTATGTAATTCTTCATATTAGTTTTAAGGTCTAGGTTGAAGCTTTGTGCCTGCATGAAGAAACCTAATGAGATGGCATATGCCTAGTAGCATGTTGTTAAGAGAAGTGTGAAACCTATGTGAACTAGTTTGGAAATTAATGAGCTTGATATTATGTCACTTGAAATGTGTGTGATTATTTTCATATGATGCAAAAAATTTCCAAGTGTATTCAATATCCAAGTGTGACTAGCAATTCAAGGTCTAACTTGCATAGAAACCTAGTGTGGCCAAATGAAGGGTCAAGATGAGTTTAAAAGGTGATATATCACATTTGAGAATGGATTTATTTATAATATGTTATTTTATAGTTTTTTACCAATCCTAAGGTCTTTCATTGAAGTGTAAATCAAGAAAACATGTTTGTAGGTCTCTTGTGCATGTACAATGAAGAAATGAGAGATTGAGAAGGATCTTTTGATGTGCACTAGCATGTGTATAGTTTTAATGGTATATTTATCCTTTTTTGAGAGATTTAAAAGGTTCCTAATAATTTTTTCCAAGTATTAATAAGTGGTTTAAGGGATAGAGTTATATCAATAATCATTAAGGATGGAAACAAGTCCAAAACCTTTATATTGACCTGATGATGAAAATCTTGTTGATAGTGATCTAGAATGGATTGGTAAGTCTTGTTTGATGTTTCAAAATTATATATTACTCATCTATACATATCTAGGTGGTAGTTTTTTTTAGGATAATAAATGAAACCTATAAAAAACCCTTGTTTCTAAAGAATTTGATATTGTAGGCAAGGTTGACCAGGTCAATACATGCAAGTGGATAGAGGTTGAAGTTCAAGATTCATTATTGATTTAAATAGTTTTTTTTTGAAAATTTATATCATATTTGTTAACTCATTTAATCACACATGTTTACCTATCACTAACTTGGCAAAAAGTGAAAACAATGAGATAAAACAATCAAAGTGAGAAAGAGATTAGGGAGTGGTTGTAGAGGATTAAGGAATGATAAAATTAATTGAGATTGTTTTTAAATACCTATAACTCATATTAATGTTGATTATATTATTTTTAATTAATTACAAATGGTTAAAATAGTGATCTCAAAGTGAGTTGTCTATGTGACTGAAGACAGTGAAAGAGTAAGGTTCAAATCTTGATCTATATATCTCATGTTTGCCATGATACCTATATAAATGTGTGCTTTAAGTTGTTATAAGTTTTACTTAGGCTAATAAAAATTCATTTTTATTTCATGGAAGTTATCCTATAGGTGTTGGAAGTCATGTTCACCATGAGTGTGTCTTAATCCATAATGACTGCTCCAGGTGTGCCAAGTGAAGTGAAGAATGTGAGACCTTATGACAAGATATAATGTATCCAATGAAATTAGTGTTTTTTTTTTTTTTTTAAATTTTATAATAATTTAAATTACCTATTAATTCTTTATTTAATTTTGATAGATATGTTAAGAATTTGTAATGTGGAATCTAAAATGGATTATCAAACTGTGTGAGGATTGTGAGAAAGAGGCTTAGTAAATTGGTCTATAAGACCAACGGTTGCTAATATCAAAAGTGAATATATATTATGTTTTGATATAAATATAATATATGAGATATTAATATGGATTAAAATTCATGAAAGTGTCCTCTCAAGTGCTAAAGACAAACTTCTACATAACTATGTTTTGGAGGAGAATGACCATTCTGAGTGGTCAGTTTGAAGAGATAAGTTTGACATGTTTTTGATATAATTAATGAATAAAATGAATTTTAATATGTTTATTATCTATAAAATATTTATGATAATTATTTTATTCATATTTTTTCTTGTTTAAGTGTGAAAAGTCAAAAGCATTTGATTGTGTTTTTGGAGCCTATATACAGTTCTAAGTAAGCCTGTGAAAGTTATTTGATTGAGGTCCTATGCTATATATTATGATGTCAAATGGAAATTTGGGTGAAAATTAAGTAATTTATTATTATATTAATTTAATTTTTTAAGTAGGTTTTCTGGAAAAATTGACTTTTTGGTTCAGATATGAGAGACATATTTTTCCTATGTATAAAGGGCTAATGGTGACTAGGTCTATTAGCATGGTTTAAGTGGTGAATTATATGTATAGGTGGCATGGACATAAATTGATGTAATATTGTGTTTATTTAATAATTATTTAAATCATTTAATTTTTTTAGGCTAAATGTGTTTCAAGAGGTCACAAGTGTAATGTGTGCTTAAGACAGACCTAATTGCATTAGGTTTCATTTAGGCCTAATGGGGTTTTCGACCTTAAGGGGTATGACCAAAATATATGGTGAATTTTTATTATTTTAATGTGTTTAATTACATTAAAATATTTATATAATTAATTAAATATTATTTCCCAACCAAGATGAGTAAGATCAAGTATTGAGTATATAACCAAGGCCTAATTGGCCTAATTGAGAGAGTTAGAAGAATAAGATAGGTTAATAAAAGAGATCAATGGAGGAGAAGAGGTAGGTCATGTATACCTTTATAAATAGGTATAGGATAAGATATTTTTTAATTATATGATAAGGTCAACTGACCTAATGAGCCTAAAAGAGGCATGTTGAGTAAGAGAGCCTAGAAGGCTATTCGAGAGGGGTAGAAGACTATGAAGAGATGAATGAGTTAATTGATATTTATATACAATAAAGATAAATTATAGGAGTGTTAAAATTGTATGAATGTGATTTATTTTTAGGTTATATGAGAGAGAGAGAGAGAGAGAGAGAGAGAGAGAGAGAGAAAGAGAGAGAGAGAGAGAGAGAGAGAGAGAGAGAGAGAGAGAGAGAGAGAGAGAGAGAGAGAGAGAGAGAGAGAGAGAGAGAGAGAGAGAGAGAGAGAGAGAGAGAGAGAGAGAGAGAGAGAGAGAGAGAGAGAGAGAGAGAGAGAGAGAGAGTGCTAGCTGAATAAGAAGTTCACCATAAATGAGAGAGCTATAAGGTGTCTTGAGGTGATCAAGCTTGTCTAGGCTGGATTGGTGCTTAGTAAAGAAGGGATTTGGATCTACCTTAAAAGTTAGATATTAAATAAGTGTCCTTTAATTGTATAATTTGGTGCCAAGTCACTAAGTGGGGTTTAACCTCCTTTCAAGTTGGATCTTACTAAAGGACTAGTTGGGTTGGTGCCTAACTAATGAGGGGTTGGTGCCTCACTAAATTTTGTTTCATTACTTATAGGATAGTATTACAAGTGGTGTGATAGTGGTTTTCATCCTTGATTAGGGTTTCCAACATATATTTATTATTCATATGTTGATTTATTTCTTCATGCTTATATTATTTCCCTTCTTTGCATTGTTATATCTCTATGCTAGTTTGATTAGTAAAAGAATGATGAATGGAATTAAGTGAAATGTTTTCACACTAATTCAACCCCCCTTTATTGGTTGTGATTTCAATAAATAGATAAATAGGCATCCACTGGATTTTATAGTTGTGGATTTTCATGGTCTAATGTAAACATCTTCAATATCTAGAGCTTTGTATTGCTTTTTGTTTATAGATGAATTTTCTAAGAAAATGTGGGCTTGATTTTTACATACAAAGTTAGAATGTTTCTCTAAATTTTTTTATTGTAAAATTATGATAGATAAACAAGGAGGGAAACATGTAAAATCTCTTACATTAGTTAATAGGGATGAATTTGTCTCTAATAAATTTATGGAATTCTCTAAAAAAGAAGGTATAACTAACTAATATTATACACAATAAAAGGATATAATGGTAAGGTAGAACAAGATAGTGATGGATATGGCATGGTGTATGGTGGGTAAATAGAATGTACCATATCAGTAGCAGGAAAAAGATGTGAATACAACTATGTATAGTCTCAATAGAAGTCCCACACAAGACTTACATAATGTAATACCAGAAGAATCATTTTAAGAGAAAACACTAGATGTATTTAATTTTAATTTTTTGGATCTAATTATTATATATTAGGAAAATTATTCATGTTTATTTTTTTATTATGAGAAAAAAGATGCATACAAATCACTATATGTCTCTATATATAGTAATTTGGCTTCTTATAATTATTTTATTATTAAATCTTATAAGCATCTATGAAGATAGTGTTAGCTATGAAGGAATCTATGAAGGAAGTGGCATCCATGAAGTTAATGATAGGTGAAGACAATAAGGGTATTTCTCTCTATAATGAGGCATGTTAAAATGATAATGAATAAACATTCCATTTTTATCTAGAGACTAGTTTAGAAGAATAATGATTTACTTAATATGAATATTTTAATATTTATTGTAGTTTTCCTTGATCATAATTATGGAGTTATCCTTTAGAGTGCATTCAAATTCTTACTATTTTAAATAACTTCTACGTATATAATTCTTAGTCATGGTGGAGAAATTTTTCATTGTGGAGTAAAATTTTTATATGTTTTTAACCTCCTGATATAATCTGCCATCATATAATGTCACAAACATCTAAATGTTATAAAAAAAAATTGGTTTAATAAATAGTAAATGTGTCATTAAATTTAATAATTTTATAAAATTGGTTTCATAAATAGTAGATATAACAATAGGTGGTTATTTTTGTAAATCATCCCTAATTGTTTCTATATTGATTGGACACCCTTTTATAGATTACAACTCTAGGGAGAAAAAATAAATATGGTGATGGTAACAAAAATCAAAGAAGAATTTCATGAGCACATATGGACAAAGTGCTCTATTCTATAAACGTTGATGAGAGAACAAATAAATTAAACTATAACTCAAATTTTATGCTTGGTATCATTCATTTAAGGGGACTAGGATATATTACTTAGTTTTTTTATCATAGTGGTATGAGATGGGCTAATGTTATTTTGTGTTATAATAGTAACTATCTTGAATACCATATGTCATATGCTAGTTTTGAGTTTTTCACATTCGTAAAATGGCATTATTTTGACTTTATCATCCAATGGTATTTTTAATGTCTTAAGGGGATTATTATCTTTCCTAATATCAATAATATTCTTGGTACAGTTTCACCCTACATAAGACCATTCCTTAAAAAAAATCAAGCATAGAAAGGAATCTAATAATATTTATGTCAATATACACCTTGATCAAGTGAAAAATTTATTCATTGAATTAAATTTTCTTTTAGAATTCATTTTGAACTATTTAGTGTTTGAAATCATCATTATGATGCAACAAAAATCCATTTAGCTCAACCATTTGGAGTATTATGGAAAAGAATTACACTAATCCATGACACTGATTTTACACTAATGTAGCTTGGAAAATGGATTTTATGAATGGATACTTTGTACATCTACCCACACACTAAAGATACTAACAACTACAAAAGTTACTCTCCCACAGGTGACTATGTAGATTATGACAATGATTAGACTATGGAATTAAAAAAATTGGTTATAGTTTTTTTTGTATAGGCTTCATAATGTACTATAAGGTGAAGATGATTGTGGAATCATGAATACAAACCAAAAAAATATAGAATTTATAATTATTTGGTTTCACTTCTTTTTGTATACAATTTATATATATACTTATGGATATACTTCAAGAGAGTTGTAAAACAATATAATTTATGTAAAATTTGAACATTATCTTCAAAATATTGAATCTTTTCGAGTACATTATGTTTAATTTCTATCTTACCTATGTGTATAAATTAACCCAAGAATTCAAATTCATTTTGGTAAACTTAATTATAATATAATATGGTTTGCATTCATTTTTTTTAAAGTAGCATTAATTACATTTATTTGAGTGAATTTGATACGATATTTTCAAGCCCCTCTAATTATTAGATGGAATATTTTGAAGTTTTAAATATTACTAAATGTGAAGTATTATGATTTTATAATAAATGGGTTAATACCGATTTAGTAGATAAACCAACTGATTTACATTTTTGTGAATATTTTGATGGCAATGTTTTTTTGAACTACTTTACTTTAAAAATGCATCACAAAGAGTTGAAATTATTATCCATTAGTGTTTTAACATTTAAATTTATCTTGCATTTATTTTGACCATGTTTTAACCCATTAAATTTCACATCAATCCTATCTAACTGATGTAAATTTTTTTTTGTAATGGTCGACTATGTATTAAAATGTTTAAACCTAGTTGGTTATTAATGGTTGTGTAAAGTAGTGGAAAATATACTATATATTATAAAAAGAAAAGGTCTAACCATCTTATTAGTATTATAAATTTTAAATTGGCTTAAATTAAACTACACCTCAAATTTTGTGCTTGACATCATTCATTGAAGGGGACTTAGATATACTACTCAATTTTTGTAACATAGTAGTATGAGATGGGATAATGTTATTTTGCACTATAATTGTAACTATCTTGAATACCACATGTTGAATGTTATTTTTGAGATTTTGGCATTAGTATAAAGTTATGCTTTTGAATTCATCATCCAATGGTATTCTGAATGTCTTAAGGGAAATGTAATATTAAATGATATTTAGAATATTCCTAGTCCCATTCCACCCTACATAAGACCATTCCTAAAAAAATTAATGCCTAGAAAGTCATCCAATAATCTTGATGTAAATATATAGATATATAAAGTGAGAAATGTATTCATTAGAATGCATATTCCTTTTATAATTCATTTTGAACTATTCAATGTTTGAAATCATCATTATGATGCAACAAGAATCCATCTAGCTCAGCCATTTGGAGCATTATGTATAAAAATTACATTAAGCTATGACACTAATTTTACATTGACGTAACTTCAAAAAATGATTTTGTGAATGGATATTTGGTACATATACCCACCCTCTAAAGGTACTGAAAGTGATGAAATTTACTCTCCCTCAGGTGATTTTATAGATTCTAACAATGATTAGACTATGGACTTCAAAAAACAATTGGTTACATTTGTTTTTGTAAAGAATTAATAATGTACTCTTAGGTGAACATGATTGTGGGATCATGAATACAAACAAAAAATTATATACTTCATAATTATTTTGGTTACACTTGTTTTTGTATACAATTTATATATATACTTATGGACATAGTTCAAGAGAGTAGACAATAACTATAATTTATGTAAATTTTGAACATTATCTACAAAACATTGAATCCTGTCAAGAACGTGATGTTTAATTTTTATCTTACCTATATGGAGAAATTAACCCAAGAATTGAAATTCATTTTGTAAAATTTAATTATAATAGAATATGGTTTGTATTATTTTTTTTGAAGTAACATTAATTACATTTATTTGAGTGCATTTGACATAGTTGACACACATTATCATAGGATGCATCATTTAGAATATTTAAATATGATTACATGTGAATTATTATGGTTTTATAATGAATGGATGAATACCAATTTAGTATATCAACCAACTAATTTCATGTTTTGTGAATATTTAGATGACAATGTTTTTTGGAACTACTTTCCTTTAAAAATGCATCCCAAAGAGTTGAAATTGTTTTCCATAGGTGTTATAATATTTAAATTGAGATTAAATTTATTTTGACCATGTTTTAACCTATTACAGTGCACATCAATCTTATTTAACCAATGTCAACTTTTTTTTTTGCAATGGTAGACTATGTATGAAAATGTTTGAACCTAGTTGGATGTTAATGGTTGTGCAAAGTTGTGGAAAATACACTATAGAATTATACAAACAATAGGTATATGACATAAACTCATTAGAAAAATATTTAATGACTATAATAGTATTAGTTTGATATGTTCAGTGCCATTTTATAATCTAATTAATTAATTATGGAGGTGATAACACCAAATATGGGGAGAAAATATAAAATGGGAACCATGAATGTTTTATTATTGGAATGATTCACATTATATTTAAAAAAATTATAATTACAAAAGGGTACAAAGTAAAGTAGCTAGATAAATCACAACTCAAACTCCTTATCAAAGGATAGTACCAGCTCTGAATAATAAAATTATTTGGTCAAGCACAATGCAAGCAACTAAAAATAACCATACATTAGAACATTATACACAATCCACTACCGTAGGAGGTGGAGGTAGAGGATCATCCTTAGGAATCACTAAACAAGTAGATAGTTCCATTTTAGGAATCTCTAAAGCATTCCATCCATCTATGGGGTCATCATTTATAGTGATAGGCCAACCATTAGTGGGATACATAGGAAAATCAGTGCTTACTAGAGACTAATGTGAAGGAATAACATCAACATGCCATGATAAATCCATCCATCCCCTATGAGAGAGCGAAGAAAAAAGTGGCCCCTACTTCTAGATTGATTTATACTACCACACCTCCTAGGAGGAGGTGGTAGTGGACCACAATGTAGGCCATCAGGAAAATCTCTACTCATGGTGTAAGGGGAACTCCCCTAGTGGTTGAGGAACTCTTGAAGGTGTTGAAGGTCCATATCCATCTTCTCCACTTGAGATTTAATCAAAAAATAAATTGATGAAATAACAATAACCTTTTCATTAATATAAAATAAAATTAAGTAGGAGTCATGATTGAAAAATCATTATTCCTAACTTTCCAAAACTAAAAGAGAATAATAACATAGAATAATTTCTAGAGAAAGGAAATAGAGGCTAGATAATTAGAAAAATACCCAAAAAGTTCCCGATGTGAAGAGAAAAGCTTATGGTGATAAGGCTAAAATAACAAATTAATCTAATGCAAGGTAGGCTAAGGTTTTAGACAAAATTAAAATAGATGTTTATAAGATTTTGAATGTTTGAAAGCTAAAAAAAAGGGCTAAGAAATCTAGAGATGGAGCAACCTCTCATCAAGGAGGATTCATTGGTAAATTAGACACCATAAGAAATGAACCAGCTTAGGATATAGGCCAGGGTGACATAGATGATCTAAATGGGTGAACCAAGTCTTGGGAGAGGACTAGAGGCCCCAATGCCTAATAAGCTTGTTTAAATCCATAGAAAATAGACACATCACCCAATAAAGAGCCCTAAGAGAGTAGATTTTAAAGTGTATATCATAGTTACACCTCCAATGTTTCCACCAGGCCCTTGGAGGCTACAAGCCAAGTTTATGCAACATAAAATTAGGTAGAAATTCATGAGTGTGAAGAATAGAAGGTAAGTCCACATTATTTAATTGAAATTTTATTTTTAATTCAGGCTATGGAATCTAGTCTCTGGGGGTAACCAAATCATGGATAATGAAAATCCCTTTTCTAAATAATCACAAAGATTTAATAATAGGTAATTGAGTCTAAAGAATGGAATAAGTACTAATTATAAGGGACCACCTCAAGATATGGTCATTAAAATATAGCTCTATGTGAAAGACATCCCTCACACACTTCAAGTGGGGGTTTATTGCTTCAAAATCCTTCCATATACTTTTGACCATAGACAATGCATGTTTTAATAAGCATATTGGTTACAATAGAAACATGTCTAGTTGGATTTTACTATTCAAATTCTTTACCTATAAAACACATGACTCAAAACAACAAAAATTATCCATTACACATGATAAAATAAATCAACATTAAATCATCACAAGATAAGAGAACTAGGTATAGGTTGCAACATGTTCATATCCTTGTATATATTCCATTTAATATTCATATGGACCTCTTATAGAAGCTTGCAAGGCCATGAAAACTTAACACCTCAAATTAGATTGTTGGCAATGACCACTCCACTATTTCATCCACTTTATCCAAGTCTATCCAATAAATAATTTACTTTCTTCTACACCTATTCATTATTTTAGGCATCATCTGATAAGCAACCTTATTTGGAAAACTCACTCCAAGTATCATATCCATATGATGTATGATACTTGACATTGGTACTTCTTACTTCCACGTGCCTACACACTTTTTTTTAGTGTCTTGGGTATGAGCACAAAATATACCTTGTCTTTTTTCATTTATCAAAATAACTCCTTTCCCATCACCATTAATATTCCCATGCACATACTCTTATGCCTATCTTCTCTATTGTCTCCTAAAAATGTAGATTTTACATTCTATTATCCCTATCCAATCTATAAGTGTTCACTCCCCTATTATGTACTACCTTTATATCATACTACTAAGGTCATCCTAATAATAAATGACACAAATCCATTAGTATTATATTTCACTATACATGATCCTCATATCTATATTTATGTAGCTTTACAAGACATTGCTCATTCACCAATACCTTATGGCCTTTATGTATCCATTACACCTTGTATGGGTTTGAATGCACAACCTTATTAAAATTTATATTTTCTACCATCTCGTGCATGAAAATAATTCATCTATGTTATGGATATCCACTATCACCTTACAACACTTTCCTCTAGACTTACATAATGTTTGGGTAAGGCACTTCCTCTATACTGACTCATTATTATTATTATTATTATTATTATTATTATTTTATATATTTTTAGTGTTCTCTTCATCATCATGGGTTTTCCAAGATATAATCCTTATCCAAAACATCTTAAGGATATAATTGAATCTCCTCATTATTGTACAAATTTTGAACTAGTCTTAGTTATTTTGATTCCTTTATTTTGTACCTAGGGACATTTTATCACTCTGAGTCCACACTAGCCGCATATAAAATATGTTCTTGGTAATTCCATTCCCCTTCCTTGAAAAAATCCTCCTCAACCTCTAGATGATTAATATTAACATCTTTATTTTATCCTTGTTTTTCATCGTGTGTCTCTTCTTCAAAGTGCACATGCATCTAATCTTTCTACATGTTTCCTTCTCCTCATCTCAGTTGGTCCATTCTAATACTTCATTTTCCTTACCCACACATGAAAGTTGATTTCCTTCACACAAATCTCAGTTATTTATGAGAAAACTTATCCTTTACCTTCATTATAAACTTATAGGCTTGATCAAATGGTTACATATGAGCCATATTGAGCCATATTAACTCCTTTGAGATATCATTTCTTAACACATTTATATATCTTATGACCTTCTCCTAGTCAACCTCACAATGACCAAAAATGGTGTTGATATTGTATAAATGATCAATTTACTCTTTTGCCTCATGTTCTAGATTGTTTTGAATATCTCCAGCTTATAATCTCTAATCAATAAATTTTTCTTCATCTACACAACCATCTGATCCCATTATATTATATTATGTTTTACTATTATTTGTGTCTCTCTTTACACTTATTTCCATAATAACATTATGACCCTTCAATTTGGTCTACACTACCTTTAAGAAATGTGGATCACTAATTTAGTTGAATTTAGATTACTTTATTATGCCTCACTTACATAAATGAAAGAATCATATATATTTATTTTCAATCTACAAGTACATTAATCTTCTCAATCAAAATTGATGTTTGGATATGTAGGTATAAAATATTTTTGGATGTGTTTCCAAAATTCAAAATTAATTATTAATCATTATTTATAATAACTAACACCACCCTAACATACACTTGTTAGAATAACATTTTAGGGGAAATTAGAGAGCGGACCCAATAGTCATGTGACCTGACTTTGCATGTATATGGTACCAAAAATGTACCACATCAACATTTAAAATTGACATTGCTTGATATCTTAACATGTCAAGTTTTTGATTCTATATTTTCAACATCTGACATGGTAGTATAGAACCATGGGTTTAATTATCATGAAAGGGGTAATTATAGTGTTGTTTTAGAGTCCTAACTCATTATTTATGGTAATATCACCCATAAGAATCAAAGTCGATACCAAAATATGGGCATTTAAACTCCATTTAATATTACACAACCCATGAAATGAATACACTTGGTTCGAGGTGATAAGGTATTAAAGCCTCACCACCCTACATTTACCACCCATTACTTGGAATTAAACTTGATGATCCCCTTGTTTAATCATGTCGATCATCATTCATGTGCATTTGTTTCAAAGGGAATAGATGTGGGGAAGACCAGAAGCTACATGCTCATCTAGTAGGAATGTAAATGGTGTTTTACCTCTTGCAGGGCTTACCACACAAATAATTTTATGAGATTACAGGTGAGGTTTATTTTTATCATGGGTAATAGTTGATTTTTTAATTTATTCTAAGTTGATTTATTTTAACTTCTATAGAAATGGTGAACTAGGTGTATATCTATGTATAAATGGTGAATTGAGTGCATGCTTCTGGATTCATAAACATGTATATTTCATGGCCTTAACAGGTTAAGCCTTGGAATTTGTTTGTCTATAATTTATTAAAGGTGAGGTTTTTGATACCAAACTAAGACTATGTGCCATATGGTTAAAATATGTGAATCTAGCTTGGATTGTTTGTTAAAGAATTAATCTACCTCTCGCGGCTTGAAAGGAATGGGTTTTTTATTATTCAAAGGCTTTTATTTTAACTAATTTATAAATGACTAATTTTAGGGTTTATAAAGGAAAATTTGAGGAGATCCATGTATATATCCATATATTTCACCAAAATAAAAAAATATTAGATAAGTATTGCCTGGAATCGAATGAAAATATTGAAAAAGGATTCCATCTATTGTACCCAACATTACATATAGTCTTTTTAAGGCTAGAAATGTTTAAAAATGGATAATACAGATTTTATCCATGTATATAACTAATTTTTTGGTATAACTACAAGTTAAAAATAGGTTTACAATACAATACTACTAAGAATTTAATTTTCAAGTCTATCTAGACAAACATTGATGAGTTTTCCGTCTCCATTCGATTAGGGAACTTAGATGGTTTAAGAAGGTGATATGGGATTCCTTAACATTTCACCATGTGTGGATTTTACAACAATAAAATCATTTATATATACATTTATTTAAAGTTAATTTACCATATTACTCTTAACCAACATTAAGAGCTTGGTGGACCCATTTCCAATATTCAAAACTAATTAAGAATCATTCTTTATTATAACTTAACCATGACATACACTCATTATAAAATTGTTTTAAGGATTATAATAGTATTAGTTTCATATGTTTGATGCCATTTTATATTCCAATTAATTTATTATGGAGGTGATAACACTAAAGAGAGGAGAAGATATAAAATGGGGACTACACATGTTTTAATAAGCAGATTGGTTACAATAAAAAGGTGATCATTTGGTATTTACTATTCAAATTCTTTACTAGAAAAATACATACCTCATAACAAAAAAAATTATTATTTAAATAAATTAACATTAAACCATCTCAAAATAAGAGAACTAGGTATAAGTTACAAACCATAAAAGTCGTGGAGGTAAATCATCCTTAGGTGGATCATCATATGTATTTTTAAACAGTTTAGATATTTTTTGATTGACACTATATGATATATTTTATTAGAAAATAAAAATAATACATGTTTGATAAAAAATGAATTGTTATGAAAGCACAACCCAAAAAAAATTGCCACATAAAACAATTAGGGTTCAACAATTGAATAAGGTACGAATAATCAAGGACTATGACAAAACATCATAGAAAAACTAATGACACTATTTTTTGGATAAACATGTGACTCTCTTAGCTAAATTATCCTCATTTTCCTTGTGCTTATACATGTTTGGCATATAGGGATCAACACTTGAGTGTAACGATGTATACCAAAGATTCTAATTATTGTCATCATGATAATTAAGGATAATATCAATGGGATTTTCCATGGATTATCTCCAAGTCTCAAACCCAATTTTATTTGTATTTCCATGGGTTGAAGCAACATTCTCTAAAATTTAATCCATGACCTTCTCAATAACACTAGGCTTCTTGATGCGACCATCTATTACCTAATATTCTATGCCATATTTTTTACCCTTCATAGTTATTGATAATGCCACTCATTCATTATCTTCTTCATTGATTGATTGGTGTTCAGGACTTTAGAAGTTTAAGTAATTAAACCAATGTGATCTCTTTACTTCCCATTAACTTTGGGTCTTGAATTTTTTTGAATACTTGCCTATTGACTACCTAAAATTCTTACTTTTCCCTCTCTGTTTTA